>BMAW01055611.1:437042-450960 GCA_019974015.1 Nephila pilipes
TATATATATATATATATATATATATATATATATATACAGTTTAGAAATAAAATAACACAAACTGAATAACACAACATTTTTTGAAATTCACAAGTAAACAAAGACGTTAATTCAAAAAAGTTAACAATTTGAATAATGTAAAAATCACAATTGAATCATTAAGAAAAAAAGACATAAATCAAATCAAAAATAGAAAGATAAAGAATGTGAACTGATATATGAATTGTAATGAATTAAACAAATTGAACAAAAAAAAAAAAAACAAAAATTATAAATTTAAAAGAAAGTGAACCAAAATGAATAGACAAAACTTTTTTTTCCTTGAAAAAAATGTAGAAATTGGGGGAAAAAAAACACCTTTAAAGGGAAAAAAAAGAAAAGAAAAGAAAAATAATATGTTTAAATTTATCACAGGTTATAGACTGTTAAATTGGGTTATTTAAGAATTATTAGCTAAAATTTCCGCGTCAACAAAATTAGTTATTAAAAATAATTACATAACCAAAAATACAATTGAAAAGTATCTACAAGCAAACTCACTGCAATAAATTAAGGAATATTATATTTTATCGAATCTAATGTATTTGTATGAAATATTATTTAAAAAAATGTCATGCGTTTACAACACAATACTAATGCTACATATTAGCGGTCGAAAGACACCGAGCATTCAATCTGTCTGGAACCATACGCTTCTGTTTATTATATATATAAGGCTTGTTGCAGACAGACTGGCATTTGATATTCGGCATGATCTGCGCGTCGTACTCCTTCCCCATGTTAGTAATGCATACCCGCGCTCTTCAGTAGGTTTGTTGGTTAGGTATACATTGTGTATCATCCACTCACGCAAGATGAACCACTCGTTTTTCAAAATGAGCTCAACTTTGTAATTGTTTCTAAACAAGAATAAAGAAGAAATATTTTAATGATAGTTGAATCAATCTGCTGAGATACTCCCGAAGTAATGAGATATGAATCAAACGACACATGATGGAACGTTCTTTGCTACATTAATGTACAATAAAAGATAAAATTTTTGCTCCGATGAGACCCAGCTGCGTGGACCACATGTTGATATCGGGCTGGCCGCATGCGCCCCTGGGTTGGCCAGGTATGATCTTAAACTTTATTGCTAGAAATCGAGAGATGATAAAAGGGGAAATTTTGTGCATAATGGTAAATATTTATTGTTCAATATTTTACATAGTTATAAAATTAAACGCTCTAATTGATTGAGCATTTGAGTAAATGAAGAAGGTATTCGAGTTAGGTGAACTCTTAAACTGTCCTTTTTGTCTCAAACTAAGATATTACGAGTATTATTATCATTTTCTTATTCTTACTACAAATCAGTTATTTGAAAGGTATATTGACTTCTTTCAATGGAAAAGTGTCGTGCAACACATTTTATGTCAGATATGCGTGATTTCCTCATTGGTGAAATTGACATGCGTACCAAATTCTCATCATTTAAATCAGAATTAATGATCTTGAAGCAGAATTATTAGGGCCTCAGTGCAATGCAAAGCAACAAATTTCACAAATAATTCCAGATTATTTATTAATGTATTTATATAAGGAAAAGAAAAAAAGAAAAAAACCAGTCATTTGTGATTAACGCTAATTTTTTGTACATAATTTTATGTATAAAATTTATAGATTATTAATTATAGTTTGAATATTTATATGAAACTTTAGACTTTGCATTTCAATTAAATGTTTAATAATTGCTGGGCCATTCAGTAATTATTAAGCAAATATTTTCTTATAACGTTATATTTAATATTATTTTAAGTTTCATACAAGAAAGCGAGTCTCATTTTCAATATTACGATATGAATTTTGCAATAAGTTAAAGAATGTCCAGAAATGGACGTTTACCAATGTTCCTGAAATCCGTATTTTGATTTTACAACACGTGTGCGCTCGAATGTCCTTTTTAATAATACCTCCTGTTTGGTACTTTTATAGGGAATTAACATGTTTTCATTTAGGGCAATTTAATAATATATATTATATTCAAAACACTTATTTATCGGTCGTTGATAAATAATGTGCTGTAAATAAGAAGTTTGAATAAGGATTAAACTATTATCCCTAATTTTTATAATTTTTCTTACTTGAAGTCATTTTTTCCTCCTCCCTTAACTTTTTTAGAAAAAAATTAATTAAAGAAGTTAACTGTAAAAATACCTTTTTTAATGCCCGCAAATGCATCCAAGATGCAATCAAGAACGAATAAAGATATCTTTTCGTGGAGATGTTATTTCTGTAAGGTTGATAGAATATTTTAATAATTTTCCACAATCACTCTCCCCCCCCCCCCATTATTTCTTTTCAAACATTATTATTATTATTTTTACCAGAATTAAAATTTGAATTATAAAGTATTTTTGAAATAATTTTTTTACTGCTGAAGAAAATATTTGTAAAAAAAAAATTAAATTTAGCAAATATTACTGTCTTGTATTAACTAACACTAAAAGTTCTGAAATCACATCATCATCATCATATCACAATTGTTAAAAAAAAAAAAAAAAACATAGATTTCTTAGATTTATATAACATAAAAGTCAACAAAATTACTCAGAGCTCATGTTATACACACCAAACTTGAAAAATGTGTACATGATCAATACATCGATCTTTTAGTTATAAAAATCATAGCTGCAGTACTTCTAAATATGCGCACAAAGGCGGATCCAGAAGGTTCTTCCAAAGGGGGCTTAAATATTTGTAAAAAAATTTTCCAAGTTGTATTTTGTATGTAAAGTATACATTTAACATTTCTTTTTCTGGACGAGTGGGGTATACTTCTATTCATTCTTAATTCAACTATGTATGTGCTTTAAAATGCAAGAACTATATCATTCTTTTAAATAAAGTCTAATTTTGTCGAAATTACTTTTGTGATGTTATTGCTTAAATCACCTAAAGACGCATCTCACGAATTTCTCAAAATTTATTTAGATTACTGTAATTTTGTGCAGTAAATCAATAGTTAAAATATCTCATACTGATTCTTAAACTTTTATAGAATTTTAAATTTCAAAATCGAAACATCTCGAGATGTAGTATTATTGTGACTCCCCATTTCCCGCCTAAATTAAACAATTGATAAAAATACCAATAAAAAAAATTAAAATCTGGATAGAAAAAGTTTATTTTAGTATTTTTGTCCTTAATAAAAAAAATGACACTGAAAAATAAATAAATAAATAAAAGAGAAAGGGTGTAATTTAAAAGCTATACAGCTAAAAATACATATTTAACAATTTTTTGCCTGACCTTTTTAATAAAATTTTTCAGAATCATTATTTGGATATCATTTATCTCTTCGAAAGTCTTATATACCTTCTTTGTGTAATTAATAAATAAAAAAAATTATATTTTTAAAGGAAAAAAAAAATAAAAATCTGCCTTTGTTCAACAAATCTCCTTTATATAACATGAGCAAATCATTGGATAAAGTGCCAAGGAATTTTACTCGAATGAAAACTTTTAATTTTTTTTTTTAATTTTTTATTTTTTGCAGAGGGAATCATCTATTACTTTTCCGAAGACGATCGCTTGCGATATTCCGAACCACGTGTCCCAGAACCGGAAATACCGTTAAATAATACTTCCGGTATCTTTTCGTGAAGTCAGCTGGGTTCAAAATCAGCTGTTTATTCTCTCAGATTATTCAGTACGTAAATAATACATATTTTTAAAAAAATAAATATTGTGATTTTTGTTTCTTCTGAGAGTTTGACGATATTTCAAAATTTGCAGAAAGAAAAATAATGCTACCGAAAACTTAGAGGCACAGTCGGTGACGTAGCCGTGACGTCACTGGATAATGCCTTCTCTGCACTGAAGATGGCGACTGCTGTGGGAGGAGTGAGTGGTGGATCGGAATCTGATTTTAAGGATTCTACTTTACAGCCCCATAACTTAGAATTAAATATTAGAAATACGAAAAGATCACACCATGGTGGAGGTAGCGTATACATTTTCTAGACCTCCGATAAGCCACTTTTGCTCAGGCAAATTAATCAATGGGTGTGACGTGGGCTGGACGTGCTGTCCGCACATTTCTGCCTATTCCGTACGGGGTACTGCGACTGCGGTTTGCCCGGATACGTACGTGTTCGTGTGGGTCTACTGAGGCCGAAGCCTGAAGGCTTCAAACCGGCTGCTAATGTTACTAAAATCGTAGCCTGTAGAAGGATTTTGAGCACACTGTAATAATCCTGTAATGTGGTTACGTTTTCGATTATTCAATGTTATTAAGATTAAAGATATTTGCTCAAACAGGGCACTTCTAATATGAAATATTTACTCCATAAATGTGCATTAGCCTAATTGTAGAAGGAAACCGGGCGACACTGCCACATCGCCAAATTTTTTTTTTGCAATCTAATTTTAAGTTTCTAATTTATTGATGATGGTAAGCTGTGTATTTAATAATCAGTATTTTTTGTTCAAACAGTTTATAGCATTTGTTTTCAAGCATGTTAATAAGGATTAAGGGTTACTTTGTTGATTTTTGATTGGTGTAGACTTGCGACTTGGCCATGACTTCCGAGGTGCACTATCATGATCAAGGGCAAGGTGAGTTTTGGTTAATACAAGAATATTATTTTAATTTTTTTTAGTGTAATTGAATTCATATTTGTAACCATTGATGTGTTTCTCTACCTCTAAGCAAATCTTAGAAAATTGCCAAATCATTGCTCTTGCAGTTTTAGCAATCTGTATGCTCTTCTTATATTGAATATTAAATTAATTGATTATATAGCTTTATTTTTCTTCATTTTATGATACTGAATTTTTGTGTGGAATATTTTATGTACATCTTGCGTTGTTATTTTGTCTGAATGCTACAAATATGATATGTTGCATTTGGAACAAATGTCATGCTTATTTCAAATTATATTAAATACTGTTATTTAAATTTATTTAGGGGCTATTAGTTTGAAAATAATGATAATCAAAATTAATAATGTAGATATTTTGAATTATGAAATATGCTGCAGGAGTTTTCTTGCCTCCTCCATCAGATAAAAATATTTGCAGTCACTATAGTTAAAGTCTTAATTTTTATCATGGCACTAAACAGTTGACTTATTTTTTATTATATGCAGTCTATTACATAGAAGAAGCTTCTGTTAGAAGAAATGAGTTATTGTAATTAAGTAATGGATGAGAGAAAATTTCATTTATGTATTAATGATTTAAATGTATGCGTGTGGGAAGTAAAAACATGGTTTCTACATATGTTGATTTTTGCATTCTAACAGGCTATATATTGCTCATATATTTCAAATGCTTCATTTGTTAAAACTTGATAAATTTTTTGTTAAATTTTAGAAATATCACTTAATTTTACTTATTAAATGACTGAATAATTTAGTCTTTATGTATTCCTAATGTAAAATATTCATGAAATCTATATGGATAATTATTTAGATTTTGTGTTACTTAATGTAAAACATCTATGAAACCAATGCGGATACAGAGTTCCTGAATCCTTAATCTTGTTAAGATTCTGAAAGATGAATAAAGATTTTTTACTGGAATGTATTGTTTTTTTAATAATGCATCATGTTAAAATTTTATGGAAATGTTACAAAATTCACATAAGTTTTATTTGAATTTGAAGGGCAGTGAGGAAATTTGTTACAGAACTTCCTTAATTGAAGGAGAACTGTATCTTCACAATTTAAAATTAAAAATAAAATAACATAAATATTAATATTCATTTAAAAATTAAATTTTTCGTAAAGGGATTTTTAAAAGAAAATATGTATTTAGTTTTTTATGCATGATTATTTAGGTATATCTAATGAGTTGTATTTATTCTTCCTGCTGTCCTTCATTTTGAGTTGGAATTGATTAAAATTTTGTACATATACACTATGTAATATAGTTTATAAATTCTCTTAAGCAACTAGTTCATTTTTGATAAATTTATATTATGATTATTTGAAACTGATGAATGTCCTATAATCTTATTTTTCTGGAAATTCAGGCATTTAATTGCTGTATATATTTATACTATATATATAATGTAACAACATGTTAGAACTATTACTGTGTTCCTTCTAGAAAGGTTTTGCAGATGTTTACCTTGCATATCCTTTTGATCTTGATCAGCGAGTGTACTGAGCATTTCTATTTATTTATTGCATTAATTACAGAAAGATGTAAATAAGGAATTTTTTGCTTTGTCCAATCATAGAATTTTCCCACCAATTGATCATGCATGTTTTGTATTTAATGGTTTTAGTTAACCAGTTAATTTAGAAAATTCTTTCAATTAAAATAAACTTAAGCGATGTAAAATTTTTGAAGAGTTACTTTTTGGAATTTTTTAATGCAACTGTTTTCGTAAACATATGTTATGTGGAGTAATATTTATTCTTATTAAAATAAGCATAAAATTTCTTGAAAACTTTTAACTTTTTTAAAAGATTTGCAAGGAAATTTTAAGACATGAACAAGTTTTTCTAAGACTGTTTTTTTTTTTTTTTTAAAATAACCTTTAAAAAAACATACCACTTTCTTTTATAATGAATTTTTAAAGATGAAAGTTGTGAATCAGGGTTTGATATAATATTTTACTTTTTTATTAATTTTTGAAAACAAATGCAGGATCTTTGTATTGAGTGTTTATTGATTAAAATGCAGGAAATGTATTGATTTTTCTTTTGAAAAGGTTTCAAGGGCTGTTTTTTCAATTGTCCATTATGCCAAGTAGTTGAATTTATAATTATGTGAAATATAAACTTATTTTACTCAAGATAAATTGTTTAAATCTGATCATGGTGTAAATGTTTTGTGTTGAAGGTGAATGTGTACATTGTTGTGTGTGTGAATATGAAATTGATTATTATGCAAGAGAATAGTTAACAGTGAAATATACTTTTTTTAAATAAATTTTTACTGTGGAAATTAATATAATCATTGATAACTATTATAATTTGAGTGCAAATTGGTTTGGTTAATCCTTGAAACATAGACTCCTATTTGGTAACTGCAATGGTAATATAGTGAGTTGTAAAAGGTATCTTATTAAAATTTTACCATATATTTTTAATGTTTGAAAATAACTTTTTGGATAACATTTCTGTGAATGATTATAATAATTTATAACATTTTGTATGCTTGGTACTTTAGGATAATTTGAAAACTGATAGGTTAAGTGTAATGGTTTGACTGAATGTAATACAGAATTTAAAGTAAATTGTAACACACATTTTATTTAAATTTTATAATCTTACTCATTTGATCTTGCGTGTACTTCGTGTCCAGATACTGCTTATATCGTAACATACATGGAGTTTAATTATTTTTATCAAACAAATTTAATTTTTTTTGTTTTGTTTCAAATTACTTTAAGAAATTTATTTTCTGTCAAACGTGACAAATGCCTTAAAAATAATTGAAAATTATTTTAAAGTAAATGCAAAAAAATAATTGATATTAAGAAGTTTATAATAACTTATTAATACTTGTTTTGATTTTCAAATAATTGATGTGTAATTATTTATTAGGAAAATAAGGTAGTGATAGTTCATAACTTTTGAAGATTACTTAATTTTCACTTCATGATAATTTGAATAAACAAAGGCTGGAAGTTTAAGGATTTCTAATGAATATATTATACATAAACCATCAAGCAGTTATGCAGATGATTCTTCTGATGTAATCATGTTATTTGTACAGTTAAATAAAAATTAAACCTTTTTATGTTGTGACAAGTATTGACCTGTAATTTCTGAATAAAATGTTTAAAATAAGGATTCTCTTTAAGGAATGTTATATAAACTGTTTAATTCTTTTAACTTCTCAATAACTGTTACTAAAAAAATTATAATTTTCTTTAAAAGAGTACTGTGCTGAAATTGAAATTATTGTTGGTGAATATTGGGTATAAGGATCTTTAATTATTCTGTGATGAATAGTGCACCAAATTTATACTAGGTATATCAGTCTTATTTTATTTATGAAACTGTTATCAGTATAAATTTCAGAATCGAACATATTTAAAAAAACAAATTTTTTTCAATAGTTTTATTTTTTATCTGGTGTTTGGGAAATTCATTAAATTTAAATTGAACTTGAAGTGAAGTTCAGAAGATTTTTGTCATCACTTAAGGTTTATTTTATATTATACCTGAGAATTTAATTTTGCTATATCATAGGATTTAATATGAACAGACAATACAATTCTTAAAGGACGTTGCATTATACTGAAACCTAGTTGATATAAAGTTGTATATTTCTTCCTGAAGCTTTTGTATTGCTAGTTATACTGAAATTGTTGTGAACATTTTGCTAAAAAGTGATGAATTGCCCGTTTCTATGGTTTTCTGAAGGGGATTGAAACTTTGTGCGATTTCCCCCCTTTAATACTGATAATTAAGAAATATATCTTCAAACATAGCTTCAAATAAGTTTGAGTGTGAAAGCTCTTAATAAAAGCTCTTAATTTATGAATTTAAATAAGTAATATAGTTTTTTTTTTTTATAATATTAAATTTTTAAATTCATATTATGAGAGAATTACTTCCAGAAAATTTTTTTCATTTTTTTGTTTGTTTTTTTTTTTTTTTTTTTTTTTTTTATGATTCTTTAATTGTAAAATGTTGTTAAACATTGCATGTGACAGTGTTTCATATAAATGTTAAAACTTAGAAGTTAAACGTCTCTTTATTCTATAAATATATCAGCCGATTAAATATAAAGATATTTTTCACAAATCCAAGTTTTTGTCATTTTCCTCGCCTTTCTTATTGATATTTATTAGTTTCATAGAATATGGATCTAATTGTTATATATATATATATATATATATACATGTAGAACACTGCACATTTTACTTACGATTTTCTAAAATGTTTAATGATTGGGAAGTATTAATGAACAAAATATTAATAAGGTAAATTCTCACATGTATAAAGAACTATAAATGTATCCTCTTTTAAAATCAAATACCTTGATTTGTTACATTTTTGCAGCAGTTAATTTTTTTTAGAAAATATAAAAGTAATTTTTCATAGTTCTATCATATAACCACAATAATTTTGTATTTATATTTCTTGTAATGAAGAGTTTTGTGACACCTTAAACCACAGTATAAATAGATGTAGGCTTTTTTTTAGATGGATGTAATTTTTTAGTTTCCAAACAAATTATCAAATGTTTAGACTATAAGTTACAAAATGTTACTGTTTTGAAAAGTTGAATTCCAATTTTGTATGTATTTTTCATTTTCGTTATAGTTTTTTAAATTAAAAGTGACACAATTACAAAGAATCCAATTAAATACTCTTGTGGGAAATGTGTATATATCTGATAAACATATTTTTTCCATTGCAGTGATTTAAAATTTTTGTGATTTAAAAAAAAAGCTTGTCTAAGAAAAAATGTTCATTTTTTTTCTTTCACGAAACCTCATTAAATTGGTTGTTTGATTTCTACTTTTTCATTATTTCCTTAGAACTTATCTTTAGCTCGTCAATTTTCGCGTTTTTACAAAATCTATTCCTCTACTATTTGCCATTAAAATAACATAAACAATAAAAAACAGTATTCCCTATTGTAATTATTCAGTCCTTGCTTTTTTTTCAACCGATTAGGAAGAGAGGCTAATTTTTCAACCATTTTTTTCTTTTCAATACCTGTATTTTCTGTCAAGCACAACTAATAATTATGCCATTCAAAATTGGGAAAAGTATGAATATGAAATCACCCACGCTTCTATACACGCAGATATTTACTATTACTTTCTTAAATCCTAATTTAAGTTTCACATTCTCGTTAATATTCTAGTATAATCTACTACTAGTTGGTTAATATTACTTAATTTTATTAATAAATCAATTCCTAAAAATGGTGTCTTCTGCATTAATGGACTTTTGAAATTCTGTTCCCCTGATTTTATTGAATGATACTGATCTAAGTTAAGTGGCCGTAGTAGCCGAGTGGTCATGATCAAGTCTTCCCGATGGTGTGGTGTGAAATATGAATTGGCAGGTGCCAGTTGGTGTCTTCGTTACATGACCAAGACTCGACATTTTTAGGTTCGTTGCCAATTGCCGTCGTGTCGCTTTTAAGTGCGATTTTAATAAAAATATCCATCGAAATGTATCCAAGTTGAATTTGCGAAGTAAAATAAATTGTTAGAACATTGAAATTCAGTTATTTAGAAAGGATTTCAATGTCTTATTTAGTAATTGATTTTATAATTTTTATTTCATATCCACGTTGCGTATTTGAATCCTATTCTATTACTTTTTGAAAACTGTTCGGTATCCGTTTTTGTATTTCCTTGCCATTTTTATTGAATAATTAGCATATCCTTAAAAAAAACTTATTTGAAAAAACTATACGGAAAAAAAAAAAAAAAAAAAAAAACTATATGCCGAATAGTTTAGCATACATGTAAAGATTTACGTTGAAATAAGAATGGATCTTCCGTAGTAATAAATATATTCCGAAATGAATAATTTTCTATGGAAATGGTATGCTTATGTAACAGAATAGTGACCATGTTTTGGATTAAAAGTAATCAAAAACATGTAAAAGTAACAAAGTTTTTTTGAGGTTAGGAAAAAAAAGTGATAAAATAAACCCTGCCTTACTGACCGGTGGTTACTAATTTGTATTAGTAATTTGTTCAAATGAACAGTTCTCTTTTCAGTTAATTATACATGTTAACTAAAGTGATATAAAAGGTAAATTTGTTTATATCGGTGGTGGAGAAATTAGAAGGTAAAAGACAGTCGAAAGAATTCTTAAATTTTGTTCTTAAGATTTGTTTTTGCCATTTAAGACCTGCCATGTAGCGGGAATAATGCACGTCAACATGTCGAAGCTTCGATTCCCGCCGCCCCTTCCCATTGGAATGAAGGGAGAGGGTGGTGCCAGCTCGGGTGAGACCCGCCGTGTAGCTGGGGCTGAAGCACGTTAAATCTTTCGGGGCCCAAAGTCCTCCCAATGGCGTGGTGTGGATGTTAGGAGAGGGGGTGCTAACTCGGGTATCGTCCTCGTCACTTGACCGTGGCTCAAAATTACGAGGTCCGTCGCCAATAGCCCACGTGTTGCTTCTAGTGCGACGTTAATAAAAACTAACCTAAACTAAACTAATAAAAAAAACTAAACTAAACCTTCATCAATAGTCAACGCGTTCTAAGGGCAGCGTTAAAAAAGAAATCAATCGGGTCTGGTGGTGTCCTCATCATCTGAATTATGGTTCGAAATTGCATGGTCTTTCGCAGATAGCCCGTTGTGCAGCTCTAACTCATCGTTAATCAAATAAAAATCTTAATTGCTTTTTCCAAATTGAATTGCTTTTAACTATCTTGTCGGTGATGGATGTTTTTTTAATAAGATAATTAACTTAATCTAGTGGTTAAGGGAAATATTATATTAAGCTGCTAGACTTAAATGGTGAATTATTTTTCAATATGAAATTACCTCGAACAACAGTCCGTGGTGCGCAACGTTAATTCATTGAACAATACTGAAAAAAGAATGTGGCCGCGGTAGCCTAGTGATCATGGTTTCGGATTCGTGGCCGGGGACTTTCTTTCGGTCGCGGGTTCGAGCCTTGGCTGCCAAAGACCCGCCTTGTAGCCGAAGCTGATGTACGTTAAATTTGTCGGCGCGCTAAGTCCTCCCTTTGGCGTGGTGTGGAAGTTAGGAGAGGGGGTGCCAATTTAGATGTCGTCCTCGTCACTTGATCGAGGTTCAAAAATTACGAGGTCCGCCGCCAATAGCCCTCGTGTTGTTTTTAGTGCGACGTTAATAAAAAACTAAACTAAACTTGGAAGAAAGAATAACAATTGAAATGTAACCGCGGTTACAAGTGCTCTTGCCATTGGGCTGGAGAGTAGGGTGCCAATTTTGCATCTCTTCACTCGACAGAGAGGGCCGCGGTAGCCTAGTGGTCAAGGTCGTGGACTAGCGACTGGCGGTTATCGTTCAGTCGCGGGTTCGATCCTTGGATGCCAAAGACCCGCCGTGTAGCCGGGGCTGATGCACGTTAAATCTGTTCGGGGCCCAAAGTCCTCCCGTTGGCGTGGTGTGGATATTAGGAGAGGGGGTGCCAGCTCAGGTGTCGTCCTCGTCACTTGACCGTGGTTCAAAATTACGAGGTCCGTCGCCAATAGCCCGAGTGTTGCTTCTAGTGCGACGTTAATAAAAACTAAACTCACTCGACAGAGATGCAAAACTACGAGATTCGTTGCTAATAGCTCTCATTTTGCTTTCAAGTGCGATGTTAATAAACGATCAATGGCATTGAACTTGTGGACAGCGATTCTTTGGTCGAGCCACGGGTTCAAGCCTTGTTTCCACTCGAGACCTGGGCCGCGGTAGCCTAGTGGTCATGGCTTCGGATTCGTGGCCGGGGACTATTGTTCAGTCGCGGGTTCGATCCTTTTCCGCCAAAGACCCGCCGTGTAGCTGGGGCTGATGCTCGTTAAATCTGTCGGGGCCCAAAGTCCTTCCGTTGGTGTGGTGTGTAGTGGATGTTAGGAGAGGGGGGTTCCAGCTCAGGTGTCTTCCTCGTCACTTGACCGTGGTTCAAAATTACGAGGTCCGTCGCCAATAGCCCTTGTGTTTCTTCTAGTGCGACGTTAATAAAAACTGAAACCACTCGAGACCTGTGGAGTAGAAAAGCTCCAAGTCCTCCTGTTAGTATGACTTATATATGTAGAATAGGGTGCCAATTCAGGTACGTACCTGCCGTCGCCAATAGCCCTCGTGTTGCTTCTAGTGTGACGTTAATAAAAACTAAACTCAGGTACGTACCTCGTCGTCTGACCGTGGCACAAAATTACGTGGCGAATTAGTTGTGTTTAGCGAACCTTGTGTCGAACGGAAATAAGGCCAAAAGGCGAATTAAATATTGAAATCTGATCAATCGATAATGTACTGTATAGAAATAAAATGCTTCAATGTATATCCCTCGTTTTATTTTGTTGTGTTATGGCTTTATTCGTTTTCTAAATTAACTTAATTGCTGAAAATTATAAACAATACTTCTGTTTGTGGCAATTTTGATTTCTGCATAAATATATCCGTGTGTCCCGTTGCATTTTAAATGAAAAAGATTGTTCTTGAAATGTTACTCTAACCAACTCAATTACGGTAGGTATAGAGTAAATTAATACTTTTTATCATCGCCGATTTGAAAAGCATTTTTAAAAACAATTTTATCATTTCTCTTATCAGTTGATTGCTTAGTTTAACAACAGTGGAAAATATTCACAACTTTTGAGAGTTGCTAATTTGCTGTCACTGTCTTTATTTTTTGAATTGTTCTCCTCGTATATTCTGAGGAACTCTTGCATCCCTACAATGACTTGTTGCCGCGATAGCCGAGTGGTTATGGTCTCGAGCATGATGCCGGCGTTATCTCCATCGAGTCCCAAAACCCACGGATTAGCGGGCTGAAATATGTTGAGGCTTCAAGTTCTTCCGTTGGCGTGGTATGGAAGTTTGGATAGGAGGTGCCAGCTTAGGTGTCGTCTTCGTTACTTGACCGAGACTCAAAATTATGACACTCGTTCTCAATAACCCTGTTGTTTTCCTTCCAAGTGCGACATAAATAAGCAGTAAAGGAATTAAACAATTTCATGACTTTCAAATTTGATTTCCTTCCTCCTCGGCCCCCAACTGTAAGTGATGCAGTAAAAAAGAAACTATTACTAAAAAAACAGTAATATTAAAAAAAATATTACTGTTGTAATATTTTGTGTGAAATAAGTATTTTATTTTGAAATTCATCATATCTGTGATATTTTATTTTGTATTAAATCCTCTTTGTTTGTCAATGAGGTCCATTAAACGGGACAAGATTTGATATCGAGACTTCAAAACGTTTTTCAAAAAAAAAAAAAAAAAAAAAAAAAAAAAA
>BMAW01055611.1:450985-487081 GCA_019974015.1 Nephila pilipes
CTGCTTCTCCTCGTATATTCTAGAACTCTGCATCCCTACAATGACTTGTTGCCGACTGAAGCCGAGTGGTTATGGTCTCAAGCATGATGCCAAGGCTTATCCATCGGTCCCAAAACCCACCGGATTAGCGGGGCTGAAATATGTTGAGGCTTCAAGAAGTTCTTCCGATTGGCTAATGATGGAAGTTTGGATGGAGGTGCCAGCTTAGTGTCGTCTTCGTTACTTGAGCCGAGACTCAAAATTAGAAACCGTTCATCAATAACCCTGTTGTTTTCCTTCCAGTTGCACCATAAAGCAAGTAGAAGAATTAAACTTAATTCATGACTTTCAAAATTTGATTTCCTTCCTCTCCGGCCCCCCAACTGTAGTATTGATGCATAAAAAAGCTATTACTAAAAAAAACAGTAATATTAAAAAATTACTGTTGTAATATTTTTTATTATTTTTTTTTTTTTTATTTTTGTTAATAAAACTTCTCAATTTTTTTTATTTTTATTTAAAACTTTTTTTAAAAAAAAAAAAAAAAAAAAAAAAAAAAAATTGTTGTTCTTTTCATCTATTGGAACTTATTTTTATACTTAAAGAGACAAGAAAATCCTAAAATTGTTGTCCCTTGTTTTCTTTTATTATAACGATTACTCCATTTAAATTTTCAAATCTTATTGAATAATCTACAGCTTTCTTTTAATATCTTATTTTTCAATTTATGAAATACTTGCAGAATCAGTCTTATATCGACTCTACTTATTACAAGCAGAACCTTGCTTTTAAGCTTTTGGTATGTCCTTTAAAGGATTCGTTTCATTTCTTGATCATTGCTTCTTGTCTAGGCGGATATGACATCTGTTACGTTTTAACCTTTCGAATTGTGCTTTGCCTCCTTGTGTTTGTCGCTTCCGTTAATTTGTAATTCAGTTCAAAATCTGCTCCATCGAAAGGATGTTCATATGTTCCTGCTCTCTTAAATAATTGCCGGTTTGGAACAGTTTTCGACAGTATCCACTCTTGGAAGTTTTTTCGTTTTGTTTATTCTTTGACATCAATGTTTTATTTATTACTTCTTGGTTTCGTGATATTTCTATTGTGTGCGTGTGTTATGCTTCAAACAAAAGAAATGTTTCTAAGGTATTGAAATCTGAATGTGTGAGCAATCTGAAAAATGTTCGTTTGATATAAATTTATAATTATGAAAATAATTGATTGAATTTTTCTTCACTGTAAAATGTTTTTGCGCGGGAGCGTAATGGATGACCGTCAGTTTTCTCTCCATTTTAAGTATGTATTTTTTAACTAGTGAGATGTTTTAGATTATGTATTTTTTGCTCTTGTGTTTTAAAATTTGCATCATGCTCTCTCATTTTTTTCTTACTTGTGGTGGAAAACTCCCACCGCAACGTGTTCGAGTTTTTATATAAAATTGGAATTTTACATAATGTTTAAGATTTTAACCTTGACATATTACATTGTATTTTTTTTATATCATTGTATTTTATCTTGATGCTCCCCCCCCTTTTTTTTTTGAAAAAAAAAAAAAGCTTTTGTGTTTTAAACAAATATTTGATGCTATTTAGCCATATTTTATATGCACGAGGGGTTATAGCAAAGTTTTAATTATTACTAAGAAATAACAGAGATATTTGGATAAAATTTATTTTGCATATTAATTGATCGTAATTCTGTAAATTACAGCTATTAATGTTGATTTGTTTGGTTTCATGCATCCGTAGATGGAAGTAATCCGCAATATCAAAATTATCCAGAAGTATTGTAAAATTTTAATTATTACTAAAATAATCGAAATGGAAACTGAATTTTTATTTATTATTTTTAAGACTTCCCTACATAGTCGCAATCCGACCGCTTTTTGACCTGACCGTCATTGTAGAACTCACCAGATTGAAGTAACCCGCAATATAGAAAAGATAAAAAGTTCAATCTACTTGAAATCAAACTAATCAACATTAATAGCTGTATTTTATCGAGATATTTTAGGTATTTCTTGATAACACTTAAAACTTTTTATTCCCCCTCGTATACATAAATATGAGGGAATAGCTCAGTTTTACTTATTCTTTTGCCAATTTTCCGAATTCATAATTTAGCTTTTGAGGGCGTTTTGATGTCAGACATCAAAAATTATTTTGAATAAAAAGGAAAAATACTTTGTGTAATCTGTACTTTTCTTAGAGTTTATTCAAATTGAAATGTATGGTATAGAAATTGTCTGATAGGTTTAATTTTTGTACCATTGGTTTCAACTTTTTTAAAAAAATCTTTTCACCTTCGGCATGTTTTTCCTTTGACGTAGAAAATAACTGGTGTATACTCACACACACACACCAAAGAAATGATCTTGTTTGGAAGTGGAATTGTCAGCACAGCTGGATCGCTTGTTAAGAGCAGCTTTGTGTACATCTTATTTATGCCCAGATTGACTTTCTTGAGCATTTGAGTGGAAATGAGATTTCATCACAATTCTGATTCGCGAATCTTCTGCAGCCTCTTGAATTCCTTTTGAAATTATGGTTGCTGTGTTAGGGGTTGATAAATTATTTATTTCAGCAACCTGTGTGGCGTCAGATATTCACGTGAAATCATCGTACTTATATTGATGCAATAGGGATGTACACTTTATCAAATTAACATGTTCAAAAGAATGCGTTTGAAATTCGAAAGAATGTTTTATTTTTGTGTTCCTATTGCACAGCAATTATGTCGATTCATCATGATTCTAATTTTTTAGTTGATTTGCTACTATAAGACTATCGTTAAATATTTAATATACTCAACAGTGTAAACGATTTAAATTCGGTAGAAATTTTGAGTGAAATTTTAAATAATATTTTCTAGCGATAATTATGAGAAAAAATATATTTTTTTTATTGGATTATTTTTTTGACTTAATATCTTAAAATTTTTGAAATGAATCTATTACAATGTAACTATTCGATAACCATATGTAACTGCATGATTCTTCTTGAGAAACTAACCGAAATCTCCAATTTTTATGTAAATATTATGTATTTAAAGGTGAGCTCAAGATGAATTGAAAATAATTAAATCACTGGAAGTTATGTTCTGTATTCTCTCCCTCCCTCCTGCCATTTAAAGAATATGAATAAAGCTCTGTGTGTGTTAAAATGTTGTAGATTTCATTTTGGGCTAAAAAGGGAGCAGCCAGCTATTGTAGATCGTTATTATTTGATGAAAGTATTGAAAATAGTTGATTATTCTGATGCAGTATTTTCTTTGAAAATGGAGCATCGGGGTCTACACTTTTATGTTTCGAATTACTGATAAAAGTCACTTCTGTTGCGTAGCACTTTTATCGCCAACTGTAAAATTTCACGACTTTATCAAGAATAGCAAAACGAATCCTGTGTAATAAGTTGAACAAATATCTTAATGGTTGGATTTTCATCATAAATGTTTCTGAAATATTGTGCAGTTTTGTATTTGGAAAAATTCTACTTTGTAATTTTATGATGTTGGAAAACTAATACCGTATATTTATCCTTTTTATTTTGCAACGATTTGTTAATAGTTTACTCAATGTACATTTTTTTCCTGAAATATTATATTATTCTTTCAGAGGGTTTGAATTTCATTTGTCATCTCTACACAATATTTTAGTACCTATTAGTAACTCGATATATATAAGATTCCGCATACATAAATGTACACCATGTTGTTGTCTAGTGTAACATTAATTAAACGGATCTCTAAGGATATCTGTAAAATTAACACAATGTGTCCGTAGGGTTCCTTGCATAATATCTGAATATTCAATCATTTTTTTCGTCTAGTTGTTCGATAATCACAATGTACAACATACAGTCGTAATGTGTTCTTAACATTTCGTAATGCTTACCGTTTAATAATATGTTTGGAAATTTAGAAAGCAGAGCAGTTTGCTAAGATCAGAAAACTTACAACATGTAACTTGTTACAACTTGAAATTATACTTCCTTGTTATTATAGAAATGTTCCGTACTGCAAAACATTTTTTTGACAGAACAGATTAAATTGTAAATTTTTCTTTTTGAATTGTAATTTGTGTATATTTTTCTACATATATTATACACTAAGTTTTCAGTTGTTTCTCTCTCTGAATATAAATGAAAAAGCAATAAATTGCCTTAAATATTTAAAGGGGTTGTAATTTTTCCAATATTTTCTATAGAAAAATGTTCGATTTTTTTTTATTAGATGTTTTTTCTAATTCCTAAAGTAAAACGATAATGTTATTTTTGTACAGCGCCCATTATATATAAATGTTTTTTGTTTGTTTTAAGTGTACAATTCTTTTTTTTTTTAAAGAATTAAATGAAAATCTCCTTTTTTGCACAGTTCACCAAATCATTTCAACATAAATTCTTAAAATCCATGTAATTATCTAATTTTATGTTTACAGTTTTTCCCAGCGGATGGAATTGATCCATTTTCTTTTTTGTTTGTTTGTTTATTACTTATGAAACTAATACTGCAAATTCAACAAATTTGAACGAATATGAATATTTGAACAGACTTTCAATTTAATAGCAGACAAGTGTGGTGACCGGATATGACAGAATAGTCCCACTGTAGCTCATGCATGTCGTAAGAGGCGACTAAAATGGGTACCTAACGTCTGGGGGTATAGCTGGGCACCCTGTCCCTGGGGATTATATCGAGGGACCTCAGAGGCTTGCCTTCTTTAGGTAAGTACGGGCATCATGACCCCGAGGCACCCTAGTGATCTTTTTCTTTTCTATAGGATTTATTGTCTTTGGTAAACACTGCTGGCGAACCCCCGGGTTACCCTAGCGATCCTTCTCTATTTTCGACCCTCCCTCTTTTCAACCAATTTTTGTCTTTTTTTTTTTTTTTTTTTTCAATTTGTTTACGTCTAGACCACAGTTAAATTTTGTTTGGCGCAGCATAGCCACATTTGGCTTTTGCACCAATAAACTTTAGATTCACTCACTCACAATTTAATAGCAAGTTTTTAATTTTAGCGTTTTAAAATTATTTTTAGTAAGATAATAAATAATGTATAATTGTATTTTTAAGAAGAATCTTAATGAATCAAAACCGGCATAACGCACATTTACCAAAGAAAGTTTTGTATTTTTGATTTTGAATTATATTTATCTTGGAATAGAGCTGGGATTAATATTTTTAAACATCAGTTCGCGTTGCCTTTCATGACTGCATAAAGTATCAGATAAATTTAGCCTATCTTTATGAAGAATCTTGATGACAAGTACCATTTATATAACCTGTTCGCCGGACAAAAAAAAAAAATTAAATGTATCGGCTCTGCTGAACAACTGAATACCACCACTGATGTTGGTGAATGAAATAAAAAACGCAAGAAACCTTTATAAGCATTTCAAATAGAACTTGTCACAGTTTATCAACGTCACACTTAAGAAGTAACACGAGGGGCTTTGGGCGACTGGCCTAGTAATTTAGAATCTTGGTCAATTGTGACGAGGACGACATCTGAACTGGCACCTCCCCCTCCAACCTTCACATCAAAGGAAGAACATCGGCCTTCGACCAGATTTAACTAGCAGTCCCACTACACGGCGTGGCGCCGCGGTAACCTAGTGGTAATGGTTTCTGATTCGTAGCCGGGGACTATTGTTCAGTCGCGGGTTCGAGCGTTGGCTGCCAAAGACCCGCCGTGTAGCCGGGGCTGATGCACATTAAATCTGTCTTGGCCCAAAGTCCTCCCTTGGCGTGGTGTGGAAGTTAGGAGATGGGTACCAGCTCAGGTGCCGTCCTCGTCACTTGACCGAGGTTCAAAATTATGAGGTCCGTCGCCAATAGCCTCGTGTTGTTTCTAGTGCGACGTTATTAAAACCAAACCCACTACACGGCGAATCTTAAGTATTATCAGGTCTCGAACAAACGACTCGATGAAAACGACGCTAGGCTACTCCGGCCACCTTATAGGACTGGCAACGGATGTTTTCAAGGATTTTTAAATAAACATTCTTGTAAAAAGTTAGTTAGTTATCAAACGAGACATTTAAAGAAAATAATTTGTGCGAATGGCATTAAAATAATCGTAAATAAAAATGGTTAAGTATTTAAAAATTGTGATATTACTTTCGTTGTATTATCCGATGGGTCGTGGTAGTTTAGTGGTCAAGGTCGTGGACTCGCGTCCGGCGTTATTTTCGTCGAGTCGTGGGCTCGAACCCTGATGTCACAAAGGACTCGTTATGCGGGGGATGTATGATGCTTGTTAAATCTGTCGATGTCCTAAATCCTCCCATTGGTGTGGTGTGAAAGTTTGGAAAGGGAGGTGCCAGCTCAGGTATCGTCACTTGACCGAGGTTCAAAATTACGAGGTCCGTCGTCAACAGCCCTCGAGTTGCTGCTCAGTGCGACATAGTCTTGAGAGTGTTAGATTTATCTCGATTGCAGTGAAAACGTAAATTTTTTTTTTGACTAGCTATAATTCATTGAAATTAAAACTTGGGAGAGGGAGGTGTCAGCTCAGGTGTCATCCTCGTTACTTGACCGTGGTTGAAAATTACGAGGTCCGTCGCCAATAGCCCTCATGTTGCTTCTAATGCGACGTTAATAAAAACTAAACTAAACAGAGATTAAAATTAATTCTTTGATATTTTCACACATGCTTTATAAAAGATTGAATTTTCTAAAACAGTTAAAAGTATTTTATATACATTCTTAATTTCTTATATTACGAACTTGGATATAATAAAACTTGCTTTTAGGAAATTTGAATAGGTTTCACTGCGCGCAGGTTATTTTGTACACAAATGGTTCTAATGACTTGAAATAAGTTGATTTTATAAAGTCAAATATACCTTCTCTAATGTGAACCTGTTTCAAATGAAATAGTTGTAAAAAATATTTAAAAAAGTAAAATATATTTCAAACTTTTAAAAATTTGAGGAAAAAAAAATATTTTCTTATTTTTTTTAAAAAAAAATAATAAATATATATATATACATAAAAAATAATAAATATCAATAAAGAAGTCGGACACTATGTCATTGCATTTAATCGCTTAAAATAAGTAGTTAAAAATAAAGTAGAATTTTTCTTATGTATATATTTTATTAAAATGAGTTCTCTAATTTTTTTTCGTAAAAAAATAAAATTTGATTTCGGTTGAAAATAAAAAGGGAAAGGAAGAAAAAAAAAATCAGTCAATAAATAACTCGAACAGGTAGCGATATTGTCTTTTATATCGGCAATTCAAAGTAAGATTTCCCACCTTGGCATTATTTGTGGGTTCAAAATTTTGAATTTCGCATTTTAAGCTAGATTTTTATTCGTTGTTGTGAGTTTAGTAAAATTAAAAGTTTCAAGTGGGAAGGCAAAGAGGACAGACGTCAATAGAGGTAACAAAACTCGTCTTAAAGCATCATAAAGAAGGAAAATCAATTAAAATAAATCAGTAAAATTGTAAATAGATCTCATTCTACGGTTTTTGAGAAAATTAAATGTTTCAAAATCAATTGCAAAATAAGCACAAATCTGGAAGAGTAAAAGCTTCTTCGAACAAAGAGGAATGATGAATCGTAAGACAATGCGTTTTAAATCCTAAACTTAGTGTTCCTAAGCTGACCGATGAAGTGTCACAATATCTTCATAAAACTGTTAATCCAGAAACAATAAGACTAATTTTACGTAGAAACAATTTACATGGAAGAGTGGCAAGTAAAAAGCCATTTATATATAAATGCAACAGATTGAAAAGAAGAAAGTTCGCAAAAACTTGTAAATATTAAGACTTCTTTTTTTTCTTTTGTAAAACGGTTTTATTTGCTGATGAAAACAAATTTAATTTGTTCCACTCAGATGGTCAAAATTATGTATGACGAAAACCAAATCCATAGCTACTACAACAAAATTTTAGAGCCACTGTAAAGCATGGTGGTACATGCCTGCCACTGGTTGTGGAAAAACTTCACATAATTGACGGCATAATGGGCCACACAAAGTATTTAACCATTAAGAAAGAATGATTGCTACAAAGCATCGAATGATTGGGGATTTAGGAGGTTTTCAGATATTATCAAAACAATGATTCAAAACACACAGCAAATATTGTGCGCTTATAGCTTTTACATAAATGCCCACATGTGTGAGAAACACTTCCACAATCACCTGACCTAAATGTGATTGAAAATTTATGGGCGTATGTGGAAATTAAATTAATTTTTTTGAACTCTCCGAATTCTTTTTTGAATATATTTTGTGTATATTTTTAATGTTTATATATTTTCAATGTATGGAATTATTTCTGCAATTTTTTTATAATGCTTAATTGTAGATAAAACTTATCGTGATTTTCCATTATATTTGGTTTTGTTATCGTAAGTATTTTTAAGCATCAAAATATAGGCTGAACTGTGAGAAAACCAGTGTCCAACTTCTTTTTTGAGCATCTATCTATATATATATATATAATATGACACGCAATTAAGGTGGTTTAAAGAGTGTATTATATTTACTATACGTACACAAAACTTTTAAGTGTCTATAAGTGTTAAGTATAATAGTTTTTGAAATATCCTGCACGTAAGTGAAAAATCTCAAACTGAGAAAAAATGCATTTAAAGTTTTAACATTTCATTATAAAATTAAATTTTGAAACTTGCGCATTGAAATGTTTCAGGATGATATAACTTCCCTTCTGTTTGGTATGTCATCTCTCTTTATTTTTTTTATCTTTTGTTTTGCTCTGAGATCCTCAAAAATGATTCCACATTCCTCTTTTTTTTTTTTTAATAATTGCATTCGAAGTTAACCATCTCCTGCCAGTGTTAAACCTACATTTCAAAATATTTATATGCCTAATTTCACTAATATAATAGTTAATATTTGACGTTCATCGTTATAAATGTTTGTGGCCAGATCTGAGGCAGTCTCTAAAAATTAAGATCAGAATCAATCGATTTTTGGGCAAAATTTCGAGATTAACAAATTTTGAGTTTTAATTTGGTTGTTGTTCTTAGAAAGCATCCTACTAATTCCATTTCTAAGTTTAAAATAATTAATGCGGCTTATTAAGCAAAATAAACTGAAACATTCGTCGAATTCGAAAATACGTGGGCTTGACTTGTCCATTTAAATGCCGATTTTACGAAAACACACTGTACAATTGTTTGAATAATTTTTGAAGTTTTTTGAGTATCGTCGAATAGTTGGTATCGAAATATTCATCTTGAATAACATTTTTTTTTTTTTTTCAAAAAAAAATGGGAAACATTTGAAGTTTGACACCCCTGAGACTCCATAAATAAACTATCACGCACTATCGATGATTGCAAAAAATGTAATATGCAATATTTGTAAATTTGAATGAAACAAATATTCATTTATGAAAACAAATGCTTCCTATCGTAAGAACTACACCTTTTTTTGTTTCTAAAAAGTGCTTCCCATTTTCCATAACAATGAAAATGTAAACCTCACGGAACTAAATTTTATCCTGGTGGAGCTAAGCGGCTGTCCCATGTATAATGGCATTCAAACGATATAACCCGCTGCACTCCATGTCAGCGCGAATTAAAAGAACTGAATGCATGCTTAAAAAAGTATTACAATAGAAGAGGTAGTTGCGTAATGAAGTTTGACAACACTCAACACATAAATAGAGAGTGAGTCATTGGATGACCTTGCTAATCATTTTAAGTGAATTCGTTCACTATCATTTTGATTTGTGCTCTTAGTTCGTATATCGCTTATCTGAGAGGCAGACGTGAACGTTGCTAGGTTAGGGTATACAATAGATGTACAGTATTAATTTTATATGTGAAAGATTTGTGTAATGGGAAATCGTTGCCTAACTGCGTGGCAGCGATCATGTATTTTTTTTTTTCAGGTATTAGAGTTTCGTTTATTTCGGTATTTTTTGAAAGGGGTTTTCATCTCACTTAACCTATCCATTCTACTCTCTTTTTGATTTAACAGAAAATGGATTATATTTCGCATCTTTGGATTGTGTGGCCCTCAGGGGCTTACCATCTTTTGGTAGGTTCGGGAATCATGGCTTCGAGGTACCCTAGTGATCTTTTTTCTTTCTAATTGGGTTTACTGCATGTGGTAAACACGGGTTACACGCCTCCAGAATACTCTAGTGTAACCGGGGCTGATACACGTTAAATCTGTCGGTGCCCAAAGCCCTATCTCCCTTTGGCGTCGTGTGGAAGTTAGGAGAGATGTGCCAGCCCAGGTGTCATCCTCGTCACTTGTCCGAGGTTTCAAATTACGAGGTCCGTCGCCACTAGCCCTCGTGTAGCTTCTAGCGTGACGTTAATAAAACCAATCCAATCCGGAATACTCTAGCGATCCTTCTATATTTTCGACCCTTCTTGTCAACCAGCTTTGGCCGCGGTAGCCTAGTGGTCAAGGTCGTGGACTAGCGGCCGACGGTTTACGCTCAGTCGCGGGTTCGATCCTTGGCCGCCAAAGACCCGCCGTGTAGCCAGGGCTGATGCACGTTAAATCTGTTCGGGGCCCAAAGTCCTCCCGTTGGCGTGGTGTGGATGTTAGGAGAGGGGGGTGCCAGCTCAGGTGTCGTCCTCGTCACTTGACCGTGGTTCAAAATTACGAGGTCCGTCGCCAATAGCCCTCGTGTTGCTTCTAGTGCGACGTTAATAAAAACTAAACTAATCTACGTCACCCTTCTTTCTCTCTCCCCCCCCCCCCATTTCTTCATACGTCTCGATCATTGATGCACCATGTTTGGCGCAGCATAGCAATAAATCATGCTCTTGCGCCAAAAAACTCCGCCATCACTCTCTTTAGATTGTGCCTGCGGTTTTCTTTCTATAAACAGAAAGTAATATTTGAGAAACATCTGTATATTTTATCTCTTTGCATATTTAAATGTGTAAAATAGACTTTAGAAATACAGTGTAAACTCCTTTTTCCGCAGGAAAGCAGTATAATCGTACTTCGGAAAATGTTTTGTACTATATATATAGTGGTTTTCTTTGCAATGAAATGGATTTAATATTTAAAAAAATGTCGAATAGGTTTGAGAAAAATGGTAACTTAAATTCTGTGATTATCTTATTTTGTCTCGTCTTTCTGTGAAATAGTCAAACATAAAAGAATTCACCGTGTTGTTAATCAAATGCAAAATTGAAAGTTAAACCGCGTTTTCTGTAAAAATCTAGATTTTAGGTTTCTCATCTCTTTGGGCTTCACATTTCGGGATTTTAAATGATGCAAAGCAAAAATAGAATTCATCCTACACACACCTGGTAACCTACGGGGATAGCCCCATTTCTAAGCTAACGCGTTTTTATCCCTATTCGGCGATTACTCACTGCTAGACGGATTTTAAACATGTATTTTTAGAAAGTTGCTGTTTGCACTTTTCCCAATCAGACGGCCTGCCTTTTGAGTCATGTTGTACACTGAAGTGAGATTTATTTCCTTATCGTCTTGCTGAGAATGTATCCACTAAGGTAAAATCCGATTTAAAGAGACTTCAAAACAAAATTTGTTGCTGTACACTTCTAGTTTTATACACGGAAATCTGAACATTTTAATTCTAATTTATTTAAATATTTTTATTGAATTCCATCTTTGTATTTTTAAGATTGATCAGTTTTTGGGGCATGTTAATTTGATGGCAGCAAGTTTAAACTTCATTTCTCTGAAGAACTATCAAGTGAAACCATGGTAGTTTCGATACATGTTAAATCTAATTGAATTTACTCTCGCTCACACATATATATACAGCGTTGAAGGTTAAACGAAATCTTCACCTGATTGGTTTTAGAACTGTTAAGTCTATCGTTTAAAAAAACCCATCTCCACAAAAACAAAGTATGTTACATTTGAATTTTTTCGTAATAAAATAAAGGTTTTTTTTGTCTATAATCTAGATAATTTTGCTGATCGTAAAAGAATCCGGATGTTTGAAGGATTTAATATTAGCCTTATATTATGGTTACCTTTTATTTATAGCGTATTCTAGAAATAATCTTACGTACAAATTGAAAATATATGGGGCAATGTTAACCACCTTCCAAATTGTGGGGAAATTCGATATGATTTTAACATTGTTAACAAAGCATTATCATTACTTTTCACTATAACGTTTTATCTTAATAAACGCTTTGCGAGTAAATCGAATTTTCTGTGTCCAGAAAATTTGATAATTTCACTATCTCTGTTCTGTGCAATTATTTCAATCGCACTGCATTCATGAATAAAGGATGTTATTAGTACATAAAATTTTAATTTTCCGTAGCACACTAAATTAATGAATAGGTTAAGAATCGAAATATTGTGGTAACCGTTTTTATTTTTTATTGTGCGTTGTCAAATTTATGAATCTGAAGAAGAAGGCGGGAAGAGGAGAAATAAAACATTCAGCTATACTCGTATGTTTCTTAAGTTTTGAAAACAAATGTATTCGTTTACGCTTGAATGCAGAATTTGGTCGTATATTTACTTTTTGAAGTTCTTTCATTCAAGGCCGCGATAGCCTAGTGGTCATGGTCGCGGCAGTCGGTTTTCGTTGAGTCTTGGGTTCGAGTCTTGATGTCTCTGGGACCCACCGTTTATCCAGGGCTGATGTACGTTAAATCTGTCGTGGACTCAAAGTCCTCTCATTGACGTGGTGTGTAAGTTCGGTTAGGGAGGTGCCAGCTTAGGTGTCGTTTTCGTTACTTGACCGATGTTCAAAGTTACGAGATTCGTTGCCAATAGTCCTCGTGTTGCTTCTAGTGCAACGTAAATAAAACCAACCAATCTTCATCCCCAAAAATACTCAAATTTGAGGAATTAAAACCAGAATAGACGAATAGAAGAATTTCTTTTAAAAAAAAATTCTTTAAAAAAAGAAATTTTTTTAAAGAAATTCTTCTATTCGTCTTTATGAGACTATGCAAAACGGTGAGTAAATTGTAATTTTATGTTGCAGTTTATGCAGTACATAATTTACAAATGAACTTTAAATTAATCAAAACTTTTTAGAAATGAAAAACTTTTCAATATTATATAAGGATTAAATTCCCCATGTCGTCTTATAAGGACCCATAAGAAATCCACTGTCAAAATAATGATGAAATGAATGCTAAAATTTCATATTAAATTGTTGCATTATCGTAATAAAACAAAAAAGAACTTTAAAAAAAATCTTTCTTTTCCCCCAATATAGATTAAAAATCTTTTAGTAGAAAAAGTTCAACACCTCTCTCCCCATCCATATAATTTTCTTAGATACTTTATAGCTAGTGGCCTATTTAAAACGATAAAAATGTTTAACAATTCGTGGAAAGAAATTCGCAAAATGAGTTTGATTTTCTTTCTTTTTTTCCAATCACAAAATTCCACTCCTTTATAATTGGTGTATAAGAGTTCGAAGGAGAGGTGTGTGTGACTATGCATTTACAAACGCGTTCCACTACGAATGAAGAATAGCGATTATACACGCTCTCATCATGAGTGGATATTTCTCTAGTGGCGCCATGTGGTGGACTGATTTGAAAGTAATATCTTTTTCTGGTTTTAATTCACTCTAGCTTTTACCACCTATGTAATAAAATGTTAATTTTATTGCTGAATATTTTTCTTACTGCTGTAAGCGTTCTTAAGATTCTCCGTCCTTTCTCGTGAATTATGTCTTTTATTGTTTTAGTATGTGAAATCTGTTGTTGTGTGTTATTCATTCTTTTCTTATTCATACCTCTGGATCGATTGGGAGTGACCGAGATGCTAGCTTTTCGCCGACTTTTGTTAAATGTAAATAAAAATCATAGTGTGGAATTTAAGCGTTAAAATTCGTTTTACAACATTTATGCAAGTAGTTTTAAGATTTAAACAAAAATCCGTATTAAAATACTAAAATTTCTGTATAATCATGCATGTTTTTTTTATTTTTTTTATTTAATACTGCAAGGTATGTGGTGGATGTGCTTAAGCAATTGCTTGAATAGATGAAGTGTATGTTGTTTAATTGGTGCATTCATACGTAATAAGATTTTCTTAACTTACATGGTTGAATCATATGAACGATTTTTTTTTTTTAAAACTTGATTTATATTTTAACTGATTTAAATCGAGATAATTTTTTTAACTTGCAAAATTTGGTTCTTTGTAGTAATTTTCCTGTTCTGCATGATTTACAATTAAGAGCTTTTTGTTTTGTTTCAATCATTATTGTCGTGGAAGGATTAATATTTTGTAGATTGGCTTTGAAGTTTATTATTTTTTTGGGGGATAGGGTCCGTGTTGCTTCTCGTTCACTTATAGCTTTTATGCTTACATTATTTCTTTCAGAATAATTATGAGTGTTTTTTAAGTAAATAAAGTCAGGAGATGTCTTAATTTTGTAAAATGGACTTAAAAATGTCATGTAGTAGCAATTATCAGCCAGCATAATTAATAGATTATATTTATCATTATTTATGTTTTTTTTTTTTAAAATAATTTCCAGATTAAATTTTTAGACGTCAATGAGGTAAAAAACTGTGTTTAAAATACATATTACTTTATCAAAAAATGCTTATTGGAATGGATATTTTTCAAAATTGTGTAATTTGTGTTTACCTGGGTTTTTGTTCATGTTGGATAATCATTTTAGGGCTTTACTTTATTTCTTAAAAATAAAAACCACTTAATCTGTGTACATCACATTTCAGCTTTACAATAGGTTTCTACTTACAATTGTAACGAAATACTCATTTTATTTAGCTTTGTGTAAAAAATTGTTTTGTGTCCAATTGGATGGATTTATAATAGTAATAATATATAAATGAAATTTTATCTAAAAATTTTCTATATTTAATTTACATTCACTCCTTGAAATTCCCTTTCGACAATCTTATTTGTTGATGCTTATATTCGTTTATGTTTTATTATTTTTTTTTATAATGTAATGTTTTTAGTTATTGGTTGGATGTGCTAAATATTTATTTGACACAGTTAAAAATATTTGTTTTATTAATTTTGGCTGCTCTATTGTTTAAATGAACTTTGGATTCGGGCACAAATTATTGAACTTTTGTTGATTGAATTGAATGTATTTTTTCCGTTTTTCTTTTTTACTTGTGAACATTTTGTTAAGTTCTTATGAATATATTTAGTAATACAAGAGTATAATCGGATTTTTAATTCGTTTTTCCTTTAAAGCTTTAATTAGTTTTTTTTTTTATTTTTTAAATAGGATAATTGCTTAACTTCATCCTTCTTTTGTGTATTTTTCGCATGACCTTAAATTGCTTCAAAGTATTTCCATCCAAACTTTGCCACCAATAATGAAAGTAATGATTTAAAATATAGATTCGCAAGTCATTGTGAGGAAATCTTAATTGCCTTCTTTCTTGTGATCGTTTCATCGAGATAATTATGATGTGAATTGTTGTAACTCTCACGTGATCGTAATTAGAAGAAAATGTTGTGGATATTGACGAAAAAAAATGTCTGGGTAGGAAAAAAAATGTGTGCAAAAATTCTTTAATAGGTTAAAGTGGCTATTTTAAAATTAACAAACAAAGACAGAACTGTATGAAATGCGTGAAAAAAGATAAAATGTTAATGATTAATGATCAGTTTTTAAATGGTAGTACACTGACACATATAAGCTGAACTAAAAACCAGGATATACGTTATAGTGTTTTGTTTCCCCCCCCGTAATAAAAAGAGTTATAATCGAATGATTTGATCAAACAGTGCAGAAATAACCCATTCTTATTAGAAATGCACAGTTTTATTTTGCTTCAGTTTTCAGTTTTGAAGAAGTCTTCTGGCAATATGGACGTTATTTTGTCCTCGCATTGTTTTCCATCTCGCTTACAATTCACTTTCGTTATGTTTGTGTTTAGTTGAAACACTAGCATTCTCATTTGTCATCGAGATTGAATGTTATAGTTATATTTATTATAATTACTAATGAATTATATTTCGATGCAATTGTTCTGTAGAATTGTTGTTGATCGGACCTCTGCGACACGGATGTTACTTGTTTTATAAATGCGTTTATTTTGATTGCTCCCGTAAGGGGTCTGGGATTTTGTTTGAGAAGAAACTGATTAATTTATCTCTTATCTGATAACTGCCTGCAATAGATTACTGTAGTGTTAATTATATCTGCATACCTCTGAAAAGTGTTAATATTCTATCGGTTTTCATACGATGTTTTTAATTAATAATTATTTGCAATTTCCTATGAATTGAATGTATTAGCTTATTCTTATTATTTAACCTTACAGTACAAGAAGATAAACTATATCATCCCAATAATTGTTCTCAAATGTTCTCTGCTTGTTAATGTTAGTTGTGACAAGATCTCATGTTTTCTGCCATGTAATGAAAATGTATTGGGATAAATAGGGTTCTTATATAGCGTAATGAAAACGTAAAATAAGATACATATGTTTTCTGAAAATTCTTTTAATTTATTTATCTTGTTGACTTGAATGTAAATAAAAATGATGATGCACATAGTGAATGTGAAGCTGACCATGGTGAGTACTGTGAAGATATAGCTATTAAATTTCTCAGAGTTGTATTGGATTTTGTTTTGGAATGAAATAATACAAAAAAAATTTGTGTATAGACTTATATATGACAAATTTGTTTTTATCTATGTCTATATTTAATTTCTATCTTTCTTTTTAGTTTTTGATTTCTAACTTTGTATGTTATTTTGCGTTTTTAACATTGTAGTCATTGTTATTTTAGTTTTATTTTCATTCCTATTTTTCTTTTTCGACATTTAAACTACTTTTTTTTTTTTTTTTTTTCTTTTAAAAAAAATTATTTTCTAGTTTTTGCGCTTATAGTTTAAATTTTGATATGTATTTTTTGTTATTATTTTTTTTTTTTATCGTAGATTATATTTTTTCCTTTTTTTTTGTTTAGAAATCTTTTTCTCTGAATTTACGTATTTTCTCAAAATGTAAGAAAATTTTTAAGGTTTTTGTACTCTTATTTTTGTGTATATAGCTGTTTTTGCAATTTGTTTGTTTCTATTTGTATATTTTGAATGCAAGAGGTAAGGTGATTATATTTATATAATCTTGCTCGATTTTAAGGTATTATGGTTGCCTAGAATTTGCTAATTTTTGTGTTATGTAATAATACTTGATGATAATGATGTTCATTTATGAGTTGCTACAATATAAATTTAGTGAATAGCAACTAGTAATAATTCTATAATCTTGCTTGGTAATAAACAGTAATGGTATGTTTATTATCTTTAAAAAGTTACCATTTTTGTATAGCAATTATCTTTATGATATAATTTTTGGACTAGATTGTTACGTTATATTTGTGATTTTGTAGTGTAATAGAATATATCTTTTGTGTTTGGAATTTGTGAATTTTGTTGAATGAATATGTAGGCTTTGAGTTAATTGCTGTTGTATTGTACTCGAGCTTACATCTGACTATTGTTATTGGAGCTATTGAATGTGCTGTTTTGATTACTTTGTTTGAGGGTATTGTATGATTGTTTTATATAATCGTTTTAGTTTCTTGCAAGGTTTTTTGATATTTAAATGAAGATGAAGTATTCAAAATTAGGAAATGTTCGGATGGACAAAAATAATTGCTTTTATGGGTTAGATCATAAAGATGCTAATGTAGTTTTAGAAAATGTGTTAAATTATTGGGATCATAGATACAAAATGTATAAAACTAGAATTTTTTGGAATAAAAGGTATTTAGATTATATTTATAAATGTAATAAATTAGGCAATGATATTACTAATTATAGAAATATTAAAGATTATATTCTCCACAATCCTGATAACAAGAATATAAGAAAAATAATAAATTATTTTTTAATGTCTGTCGTAGTCCTAGATGCCATGCATGTAAAATAAAATTATAAATCATGTTTATAAAATAAATAAAAATCAAGTTAATAAGAATTGTAAATTTATTTTTTGTAAAATTTTGAAATGTATTTACCATCTAAATTGTAAAGTTTGCAATTATAAATATATTGGTCAAACTTCCACTTATATAATATTAGAATTAATCAACATAGATTTCATACAAAAAACTTAAATAAGCTGCATGATAATAATAAAATTCAAATCGGGCACTTTCATTTACATGGATTTGTCAATTTTGATACGAGTATAATCAAAATTGTTCCTTATATTAAAAAAAAAAAAAAAAAAAAAAGGTTTTGTGGTGAGAAAACTACTATATTGATAAATATATATCCTATCCATTTGGGTTAAATATTATGTGTTTTAAAATATATATATATATTGCTCAGTATTATAGAGAATTTTTACAAGAATGATAGAAGAGATTTCACGTAGATAATTGTAATGGGTTTAAGAGAAAGGAAAGGAAGGGGGGGGAAGGTAGGAGAAGGATTATGAACAAGGAAGATATTAAGAAAAAAAAAAAAAAACTATTAAGCTGAATGGTATAATTTTAAGATTTTGATATTAAAAGTATTATGTACTTCGTTTTGCATTTTCAAAGAGAAATTTATTTAGTTACGAGGCCATTAAATTACATGATAATATTCTCGAGAGAATGTATATTTATTTATTTAATTAATTAACTGTTTGTTCCATAAATGTAATATGAAAGATTGTAATTTTGAGCTGCAAAAAGTAAAATATTGTACTATTAAATTCAGGAATAAATCTTTTGATAAAATTAATTTTAATAATCTTAACAAATTTAAATTATTAAGCTTATTAAAAATCTCATTATTCAAAAAACTTATAATAAAAAATTAATCGTATTCTGTTTAATTGCAATAATAATTTAAATTTAAAAAATGATATTTGTATGTATAATGTTTGCAAAGAGTGTATCAATGAGATATATCAACATGTGATTACAAGTAATTTGGATATTTTTGAGGGTAAGATGTTAAGTGATATAATGAACCATGGGACTAATTTTTCAGACTTGATATTTCGAAAAATATTTTTATGTTAAAAAGCAAATTAGTTTAGGCATTGATAATTTTATTAGTAAATTAGCAATTAATTATGGTCTTCCATTAGAAGCTTTTTAAAGAGTAAAAGATTGTATCAATAATGATATTAAAAAAAATTAGTGTTTAGTTAATTAGATATTAATAATAATGAGGATATATGTTTGAAGTATTTAAAAACTGTGCTATTATTAATCTCCTGGACAGATTAATTATTACTTATGTATACGAAGTACCTAATAATTATGTTATTATGAATAAAAAATTCTACTTTAACTTAACTAATTAGCACTTGAGAATAATAACTCATTTAGAGTAGTGATCAATAGTCAGAAAGAAATTTCTTGTAGAATTATTACATTTGAAAAAAAAAAAAAAAAAAAATGGCGTAAATATAAAAAATATTAAATTTCTTACAAATTTTAAGACCAAATTTTACAGGAACCGTGTAACATTTAGAATAGATACTAATGGATCCGAATACATATGCGAATATGAATACTGGTAAAAAATTATAAAATATTATAGCAAAGTTGGAGAGTACTGCCATTATTAAAAATAGTGTTGCTTTCATCAAATATATTAATAATATACAGATTAATGCTATTTAGAGTGACGATTTTGTGGATCTTTTGTTCGGAGCCCAAAGTCCTCCCGTTGGAGTGGTGTGGATGTTAGGAGAGGGGGGTGCCAGCTCAGGTGTCGTCCTCGTCACTTGACCGTGGTTCAAAATTACGAGGTCCGTCGCCAATAGCCCTCGTGTTGCTTCTAGTGCGACATTAATAAAAACTAAACTAAAAAAACCTTTGTGGATCTTTTTAACTCTATTGTCAAAGAAGATTTCATTAAAGTTCCAAAAGAGATTTATTAGAATTAGTTTATTGCACATGAAAAATTTAATTAGTTATAATAATCTAAGAAAATTATATATTTTCAATGGTTTTCTGTATATAAACAGATTAAAGGTTTTCCTTAAGGTGGTCTTGCAAGTAAAAGTTTAGCCAATATTTATCTACATTTTTATAGACATAACTTGTTTGCACATAATAGTTTAGAATGTTGAAATATATTGATATTTTTCTTTTCAAATTAATACTAATAAAGAGATTTTATCCACAATATTTAAATTTATTACAATTTTATGATAATATGAATGAAGCGGAATATTTAGATATTTCTTTAATATTAGAAAATAATAAAATTTCGTGCAATATATATGATAAAAGAGACATTTTCTCCCTCAGGATTCGTAATGTTCCGTTATTTGAGAGTTTAAAGAACTCTCAAATAAGGAAATTTCTAAAAATAATCAGACTTAAGAATACTTTTAAAAAAATTAATTTATTATGAAATATTACGTTATTTCAGACTTATTGTAAATATCCTGTGTTTTAAGCATGACCTGGATAAGTTTAAGAAAGTTTGTTTGGATGCAGAATTTCCTTTGCATTTTATTAAGAGTAATTTAAAATACAGTATTTATAATTTTTAATTTTTCTTTGGTATTTTTTTAAATTAAAATTTTTTCTTGTGTGTGTTTATACTATTATTAATTATGCTTTCCCCCTTCTTTAATTAGTTTTTAGTTTTCTTTTTCCATTTTACTAGTTTCAAGCTTTTAAAATTTCATTGCAATAGACTCTTTCTCTCTGATAGAACATTGCTACTTTTATGGTTTTAACAGGACTGGAAAATATTGGTATGTTAATGCTAAATATGTTTGTTTCTGCAAGACATATTTCTTATGTAAGTTTTTAAACCTGTTTGATCAATTTCTGGATTGTTCTTTCTATTTTTTCTTTGTTTAATGTTAAGGTAATTCTGCTTATCTATATACGTTTTTATTTGGTTTTTTTTTTATATCACAATGTGGTCTTATAGCATTTCATAATTTTAGAACTTTATCGATTTTCCATTTTTCATATAACATTTTTCTGTTGGGCCTGTTAAACGTATTAAACCTTCTAATCTGTAGTAAGCCAGATTCAGAATTTATAAATGTTATGTTTCATTTTCTATTATGGCTTATTTCTCGCATATGTTTCTTTGTTTTTCTTGCCATGGTTTGTACTTTTTCATATTTTGAAGTTTATCTTCTGGCTATTTTAGTCATGTATTCTTTCGCGTATTTGTTCTCTTTCGTAATTGTTTTTTAGGATAATTTTCTTTTATTATGCATTTTTGCAATTAAAAAAATGCTCATTTTTGCTTTTTCTATAATTTAAAAAATTTATACGTTAGTTTTCTTTGTAATTTTAAGTAATTCTGTTTAATTTTATTTTATGTCTCCATAATTTCTTAAATTTATTTCAACTATTTCGTTATATTAATGAAATGTTTTAATTATATAAATAAAATTTGATATTTATTTGTATTTAAACATCAATATTTTAATCAAAAACAAGTTAGGATGTATTCTGAATAATTAAAAACAATATGTAAGATATCGTTTTTGTACCATTGAGTAAAAAATTATACACCGATCCATAAAAATATAGAAATAAAACATTGTAAACAAAGAAAAATGAATAAAAATAAATATGGATAAATATTAATTGTAAAAGAAAACACATTACATATTACAAAAATTTTCAAAAGAAAGTAAATCAAATGTAAGATTTAATTGACAACTACCAAAATTATCACAAAAAGATAGATAAATCTGAAAACTGTAAAAAAAAAAAAAAAAAAAAAAAAAAAAAAAAAAAAAAAAAAAAAAAACATTAAAAAACAAATTAATATTTTTGCAAATCAGATAAAAATTTATTCAATAATTAAAAAAAATCTAAAAATTTAAAACCTATAAACCAAAAATTTGAAACATAATTAAAGAGCCAAACAATTTAAAAGAAAGCAAAGTGATAGAAAAGCAAAATTTAGAATGTAGTTAATACTGTTCCATACTTTGGAAGGGAATGTGTGTTTTTACCGAAAATTACTGAGCAAACCATCATACTCCAATGAATTAAATTATAAAAAAACATAGTAACAAACCAAAATTGAGAAAATCAACCGCAGATAAAAGAAGGTAAACATCTTCAATTTCATTGCAAAAACTCCAATTACACTTAATTAATCATCTAAAATATTGTAAAGCTAATTGAAAATCTAAATAAAAAAAAGAGTTAATATTAATCAAATCAAAATTAATAAAAAATGTATGTATTCTAAAACAAAATGTAATATAAAATATTTACCATTGAGACGTCATCTAACTAAAATGTTGAAACTTTTTGAAGGCGATAAAAACAGTTCCGGGAAGAAATTAATTATCTAATCTTATAAATAATCTTTAACAAATTGCAAAAAAAAAATAAAATAAATCTAAACAAATTACTAAAAAACTTTTATAAACAAATAAAACACTGCACAAATCTCACACGAGTACGAGTACGTACTTTACTCCGTGAAAGAATTAAGCGCCGAAGTAAAAATTGATTAAAATGAAACCCTACAAGTAAATTGATTGATTTAAAGAAACAAACAAAAAAAAAGTATGCTTAAAATTATTTAACAAAAAATTAAGAAAAGATATTGGAAAAAACAATATTTAACAAATTTAAAAAGCCAAATATTAATTAATAAATAACATCTTTAAAAAATGAAAAATAGATCGAAAACAAAAATATGTATCACCTTCTAGATTGAAAAGTCATATTTATTAAAAAAAATCCTTTAATAAAAATAAAATTAAAGAATATTATGAGAGGGGGAAAAAAGAGAAATATAGAGCCAAGAAAAAATAACTGAAAAATTATGATAATAATAAATAAGAGAGATGTGTATATTTAATTACATTTATAATATTTACATTTTAAATTTATTTTTATTTTTTAAAATTTATAGGATGATCAGCTTTTGTACAGGTAATATCGAAATTATTTAAGTTGTTTTGAAAATTGTTAGGTAAATTAATTAATTAAATATTTCTCTGTAAATAATCGTATATTTCTGAAAATATTTAAACTTGAACTACTATCACTTGGCACTTCATTAATATGGATACAGTAATTATCTTTCTTGTCATAAATATTACTAATAACCACATTAACAATGTTAGTTTTAATCGCAAGCACGCGCGCACACACACACACACGTGTGTCTCTCGGGATGCTGCATCCGTGTTTTCCTTGGAATTTTTCTTTCGAGTTAATATCCTAAGAAAGTGACCCTCATTTTGCAACTCTATACTTTTAGTTTATCGAGTTGTTTTTCATTCTAACTGTCTTACTACGTAATTTTATTTTATATACTTAAGTTATACTAGGAAAAGGGCCCATGGCCATCGTATTTCTGACTTAGGAATCTGTAGGAAAAAGTTAAGAAGATGTATGTGATTTATAATGTTTTAATTGATTATTTGCATTTAACTTTGATCTACATGCTTGAATGACTGGATTTCAGGTTTCGTTATTGAATTTCGTTTAAAACGTTATGCTTCTTCCCCCCATCTGCTTTTTCTTCTAGTGGTAATGTTTGGAATGTGAATGATACAATAGTAATCCTGTCATCGTCATGAAACAGAATTTATTTTCCCAAGTGACTTTCTGTCATGAGCTCTTACCTTGACTAGCGCCTTGTTGACGATTCATGTTCCCTTGTCAGGTCGAGTGTTATTATTACAGCTGTTGTACTTTATAAGTGCTGTGAGCGAGTCACCTGTCCATAACAAATTGCTTTCTTCTGGTTTTTACTCCAGTTATTACGTGTATTTTTATCGTTCAGATATTGGAATATTTTGACGACGAATACTTAACACGTCAATTTTTAGGCCTAACTTTTTTTTTTCTTTAAAAAAATCGGTTATAAACTCGGAAATATAATTTGATTCATTAGAATGTTTGCAGGTTAAATCTTTATTAATGTTTTACTTTTTTTTTTTAAGAACATGACTTCTATGCATCAGTAGTAGTTTCATCAATACTCTCTGACTTTTACTCCCAAATTTTGAGTAGTATTGTCCAGTGAGAGCTCTATTTTGTTAATTAAAGAAATAAATACTTTTCTGGGGTGATGTGTTGTACATCGCGATATTCCAAATGAGTGAATGCATTCTCTTTGTGTTTCTGAAAAGTTTAAAGACCCATTATACAATGAATGATTGATTTTCGAAACATTTAAGGTTAAATTATCCCTTTTTATGCAGTTAAAAGAAGTGGATTAATATATGTTGTAAGTATGGGAAACTTATCGATGATCAAAACATTCGCTAAATGTTGAATGCTTCATGTAAATAGATTAATGTTATCTTAATTCAAACTGTGAACATATTGAATTTATTAAGTAAAAATACTTAGTTTTCACATTTTACATACCGCTTAAATTTTGTTATGATATTTTATTTGTCAATGCAGATCTTTATCGAATATTTTCTTGTAAATATTTAAAGCTTTTTTTCGTATGCTGCATTTCATTCGTGTATAAACTTCTTACCAAGAACAAAATATTTGATAATATTTGCTAACTTGTTGTTTTGAGAAAATGGCTTCAACAAAAATGCGTGGGCATAAAATATAGAAAACATGATGACATTATAATGCATTATGATTAGTATAATTACATTTAGTTTGTTTAAGGTATATTTTACTTTGCTAAAATATTCAATCTGATATTTTATCGTCTGCTTTTATTTTAATATCAGAACAAAATATTATTGTCTACTTTTATAATTTATCGTTTGCTCATTTTAATTTAATAATCGATTTTTACCACAAAATTGTCTGTTATTATTCTTTTTTGTCGTTAACATTGTCATTTTTTTTGTTCTTTAGAATGCTTTGCTTGTGAGAATAAAAATGCATTAGAAATTTGAAGAAGGCATTTTCTTTACAGTAATTGCTTTTGGGGAGCCTGGGTCTCGGAAGTACGCTTACTTTATCCTAATTAGTATTTATTTTGAATAATTCCACTTTTTCAAGAGCTTAACTTGGGGAAAAAACTTTTACACATGTTTAAAGGGAATTAGCTAAGCCTATTTCAATTTTGTGAGTCTGTTTTCCTTATTGTATGCCATACTTCCTTATATTTTGATTACGTTGAACCGAATAACATCAATATTAAAAATTACGAAATATTCTGTTGCAATATTAAAATAACAAATTCAGTCCTATCCTATATTTTATTAGTTTTTCAAAAAGGAGGGGGAGGGAAAAAACAAAAAACAAATTTATGATTGATGAAGCTTAATAAGTGACAATTTTGTTATTTGAGAAACTTAATTATACCGTGTCTGTAGAATTTTTTTTTTTTTTTTTTTAAAAAAAAAAAAAAAGAATTGTGCCTCTATATGATAATTTTTAAAATGCTGAAATTTTCGGTTTATATGTGAAGCAAAAGTGAAGAGGGGAAGTGTCATTCTCTCTCTTTGAGTGATTATTGTATAATTTTTATGGTTAAAAGAGTTGGATATTTCTTACTTTGGCTTCATATTTTCTCAAATATGACTTCCTAGTTAAATTTTGGACGGGGCAAATGTAATGTAAATTACTGAGACTCCATCCGGATTTCTAATCAGTTAGTTCTCTACTTTTGTTACCGAGTTTTAGGTGAAATTCATTTATTAAATCAAGTGAGTGTATTTCTCACCTCTTCCGTATTTACGATCTTTATTGTTAAATTTTTTAAAATTAACTTTTGTTCCCTTAACTTTTTCGTTCTCATGGCCTATTTAGATACTAATAGTAAAAATGATTGAATGAGTTCTCATTCTTTTATTTTCATTATTTACTGTTTTTGTTTTAAATTAACAACTTCCTTGCTTTGTAAACATCTGGAATTTAAAGATTGATTATTAAATAATTTTTAATTTATCTTAATATTCTTCAAGTAAATGAAATGAGGCCGAAATCAAACGGATATCGGCAAATAATTTTTAATGTTTTAATTGCTAACAAAATGACAATAATATTCAAATGTGAATAACCATTTTACAAACAAAACAATTGCAGTTATATAATAGAACAGTAAACTAGCCTATCAATATTTCGAATTTAATCATTAAAATGCATTTCTTACTATTTAAAATATCTCATACAAGTTCTGTTAATCTCAGTATACAAATCCGTGTGGATTTTCTTGTGAAGTTTGTTCACACTGGCAAAGCAATACTTGTCATGTGGAAAATTTTAAACTGTTTAATTGTTTGATCACTGTAAAATCTTTATTTTAGTGCTTGAACATTAAGTTATATTGATTATGTCAAGTTAACATTGGCGAAGTCCTCAGAGTTTTTTTTTTTTTTTTTTCCATATCTTGTTTCATTACATTTGATTCACTTACTGAATAACTGTCTATATTGTGTACGTAAGATTTATCTTTACATTGTTTATATTTTGGGCCTTAAATTATATAAAATGATATATGGTGTGAAATAATCCATTTCCTATTTACCATGAACAAAACACATAGTTCATAAAACTACTTAGATTGCTTGTCTTTTCTTGCCAATCATCCGGGGAGAGGAATTCGTCGAATATTTAGGATCAATTTTGGTTGAATTTAAGATAAGTGCTATGCACATTCTTGGCAGTGATTTATGCAATACATGTCAGAATTCCCGTGCAAAATGACATATGTTATAAAATAAATTATGAAATAGCTTAGGCTTTGAAGAAACTTCGACTTCGGAAATGTAAAGTGTCAATTGCCTCATTAGAAATTGCACATTCTAGCAATTTAATTATTTCTTTCCACAAATTACCCATTACTCTTAAGAAATTTTCTCCTTAGTTCCTGTAATAAATTATGTCCTGGGATACTTTATTATGTGTATTAAATGAAAATATTTAACTGTGAATTTGGCCGTTTTCTATTTCGTATCAAAAAGGTCTCATAAAAAATTAATACAATAATTGTTCAAAAAGGATTCATTGTAATCAGCATTTTGACTCCTTCCTTTCATTTAATTCTGCGATGATTATTTCTAAATTGAATAGTCACTAAAGTTCATAATTAAATGTAGTAAAATTAGGTAAATTTATTTATTAAATATCAAATTATGAATAATTTCCTTTCCCTGCCTGTTATCCCTCAACGCCCCTGAAATTTAGTTTAGAATGAATAACTAAATTCTTGTTTACTAGCTCATTCGGGTTCGAATATGTTTAATCGAAGGTACTGGGGGTTCAAGTAGGTTTTTCGTTTTCCATAAAACTGGAATCAATCTAAAGATTTGTGATCTCCGTCGGCTTGTTTCAAGTTTTACGTCAACTACTATTTACTCGCGCTATTAATTTTATATTCAATTTTCTGCCGCTTTTATATGTATTTCCTTTAATTCTTTCGATACACATCTTATGTTTATCTGATTTGCATAGTTACGTTTCATTTAATTGGAAAGGAGTCGGAAATTTAAATATAATATTAACAAGTAAATCCAGATGCTAGTTAATGGAATGTACACGAATAGTTCGCGCTACAACATATGCTTATGCCAAGTTACAACAAGTGCCGAATATGCAACATATTCGGCATTTGTGGTGTACTAGATTTCATCCAGAAATAGGCGAGTCGATACACAATTTCACTTTTACGTGTAGGTCGTAAGTTAACGAAAGTTTTTGGGTTGTTTTGTGTTTCAGCTTTGTTTATGCGCAGATACAGAAAAATTGTGTTGATTGTGAAAATATTTTATTAGAGATCATTCAAATATGTCATTGAAAATTTTTTTAGTGCAAATATATTAAGCTGGTATATTACATTTTGAGTCGTGCAGGGACTTACCTACTTCAGGTAATTGTAGGCATCATGTCTCCAAGGTATGCTATTGATTTTTTCCCTTTCTTGTGGGTTTGATGTCTTTGGTAAACATGGGTGACCCCCCCTCCCCCCGGGATACCCTAGTTTTCCTTTTCTATTTTCAACCCTTGTCGATTAAATTTTGCCTTTCTCCCTTACTTTTAACGTCTAAATCACAGTTACGCTTGAAGGTATTGCGCAGTCTAGTCATATTTGGCTCTTGCGCCATGAACACTTCCTTTGACTTTGACTTCCGGTTTGAAAAAAATCTCAAGAGATGTGTACGTGCAGTCAAATTGTATTAAAAATTCACATCTGATTTCTGACATCAAATAATTAACAATTTCAAAAATTATTTATTTTGCAGAACGCTGTTTTGAAATGTTGATCAGCAGATAAGCTTCATTTATGAAATAAAATGCCAGTAGTTTTTACTTGATGATTAATAAGTGTTTTGAGAAAATTTTATTTTATACTTATAACTTTATATTTTGTTGCATGTAATTTGCATAGTATTTTAGCAGATGGTAACGTTAATCCCGATAAAAATGTAAAAGTTAGTTTGGTCCAAAATTTATCAGATCTGCAAAAATCATTTCTTGAATATTTCCCTGTTCAAATAGAAAAAATTTCTTGGATCCAAAATCCTTCTCAAGACTGTGACACCTCCGAACTCCCAATATAAGAAAGAGAATAACAAATTGATAAATCGACCGACACTCAAATGAAACTAAATAATTTTAGTTAAGTTGATATTATGCATTTTTGGATTCACATTAGAAAAAAATTACCTGAAATTGCCAAAAGAGCTATTAAACATCTAATGGCATATGTTTCAATCTATGTATGAGAAAAATCTTTCTCTCTGTACGCTGCGACAAAAATAAAACACAGAAACAGATTGGATGCTGACGATGAATTAGGTTGAAGATTTCAACAATTATTCCAAACATAAAAATACTTTGCAATTAATCACTGCAAAGTCATTAAAAAATTTCTTTTTACTAATTTATCATTTAAAATATTATTGCATTGGTTTATTATTCATAGAATATATTGTAGAAAAAGAACCCATTAACTTCCTTACCATTCATTATCTTACATCTTATTGTGATAAAATAGAGATGCAATAATAATTTTGTAAATTTGAATTGGAAAAAAAACTGATATCCGATTTTTTCTTCTCTTTGATCAAGAGGTTCCTTCAAGAAAATGGTAAGCTCAAGGGGTTCCCCAAGGTCTAAAAGGTTGAATACCTCTGCTCTAAAGTATAGGTTCTTAATATTTCTTGGCTACCGCCCCCTTCTTGGGAAAGAAACAATATCCTCACCACCTTTTTGAGCAAACCCCGACTCCCTTTCTTAATATTAGTAATTTAACCCATAGTTTTCCAACATTTTGGGTCGCAGCCCACTTTTTCAAACAGTGATTCGGTGGTGCGCTTCTCTTGTGTATTATATTGTGTACTGGAAAAAAAAAAGAACTAGGATGGTACTAGTCAATGGTATGAAAGAAGGTACAAATGTATGGGAAAAAACAGCTATAATGTACCAATTCTTACTTTTAATGCATAGATTGATCTTTCTTAGAAACGTTTAGATTCCTTAGGAGTTTGCCTTCTTCAGTTAACTCACCTGACGCACCCTAATGATCTTTTTCTTTTCCCTTGGAAGTTTACTATCTCTAACAAACGCGCGTGACGCGTCCCTGCGGTAACTGTAGCGATTCTTCTCTATTTTTGACCCTTCTTCTTGTCAACCAGTTTATATCTTTTTTTTTTTTTAAACGTTTAGATCATAGATATACATTGCTAGGCCCGGCATAGTCAGATTGGGCTCATGCGCCATATACCTCTACTTTCACTCACTCATGGTTTAGAAATTAGAAGTAGTTTAAAAGTTATGGTCGTAGTTTAGAAGTTATGCGATAGCTTAGAAGTTATGGTCGCGGCCGACTGTATTTCGTCGAATCGAGGGCTCGAGCTCTGAAACCTCTAAAGACAATCACATCTCAATCCTTCTTTGTGGAATCGCATTAAAATGTACAAAATACCCGTATTGAAGCCTATTGATTTTGACATTAAAAATTTCTGCAATGTACGTCCAAAATATATTTCTCATCCTCTACAAGTCTTGTAGGATTCCAAGTGCTCTTCGTCGACAAGGAATTGTTCACCGGAAAAGTTTTATACTGCCTTATGTTATTACAACACTTAGAATTATTTTTGTTTTCGTATATTTGTTTTGATGGCAATGTTTTTGTTAAAATCGTTAGTTAACCAATTTCAGCATATTTTTATAAAATGAAAATGTCATTTATATCATATCAGTAGTTGTTTAAGAATTCATTTTTTTACTGTAAATAATGTCTCATATTGCAATTAAATATATTTTTTAAATTACCTTTTTTTTTCCTGTAAATTTAAATGTTTTGCATATAAAAATATTATTTATATGAAATTATGAATATGAGTTAATTTTAACTCGTATTTTGAAATAAGTGCTTTTATAATAATTCTAGAAATACATATCGCGAAGAGTTCTTTAACAATTTTTTAAATATCTTAATCGAAATGACTTAAAATAACTATCAAAAATCGGCAAGGTATTACTAAAACAAAAATTGCTGTTGAATTAGGAACAAGATTTACAAAATATTGAAGTACGAAAAAATTATTTAAAATTCGATTTAACGGCACAATTCCTTGCAATCTATAACTAAATTTGGTACATAAAATAGAGATGAAATTTTTTCTGATTGATTTTGAGTTTTTTTCTCTCTGTATTTTTCATTTCTGCTGCCAATAATGTTCTACATTTCATAAATATTTTCAAATTATTTTTTTTATAAAGTGTAGGTTGTGGTAGGTAAAATTTGGATTTGAAAGTGTGTAAATAATTTATGTCAATTCTTAGGGTTTTTTAAAAATTTTATGCGGTTTAAGAGTATGAATGCCTAGAATTTTGTTCCCTGGTCACTCAAATCTCTTATTTTATCTTTATAATTTTACCTCTTTCCTTCTTTCAAAATAATTCTGTTAAAATGCTTGAATATTATTGTATCTTTTTATGTTAGCCAATTTATTCCACTTGCTAAACATTAATTATATTTAGCGTAACGCACATCTTATTTTCTAAGGCACAAATAAGCAACTTGTACTAACTTTGGAGAACCTAAGATAAATCTATTATTAGCTTAGTTCATAGGATTTCCTTTCTGTTTAGAGGTAAAATAGTTTTTACTTATCCCGCTAACCGGAAGGAAATTGAGAGTGATGAACTTTATTGAATGCAGGCATGATTGTGCAACTGAATATTCCTACACACGCTCTTTCTTATAGAATATATATGTAATAAACTTACAGAATCAGTATTTTGTCAAAAAAATTATATAATCTCCAAAATGATTTTATTATTGAATATGTCGATTAAGTCACAAGCAATTATGCTATTACGTGCAAACAATTTTATACATTTAGTTTAGTTTTTATTAACGTCGCACTAGAATCAACACGAGGGCTATTGGCGACGGACCTCGTAATTTTGAACCACAGTCAAGTGACGAGGACGACACCTGAGCTGCACCCCGTCTCCTAACATCCACACCACGCCAACGGGAGGACTTTGGGCCCCGAACAGATTTAACGTGCATCAGCCCCGGCTACACGGCGGGTCTTTGGCGGCCAAGGATCGAACCCGCGACTGAACAAAAACCACCGGCCGCTAGTCCTCGACCTTGACCACCGCAGCCCAACAATTCTATACGACTGATAAACATCTTTTTAATAATATGTATTTTTTGTTGAAGTCAATAATAGTGACGGAGAAATTTCTAATAGAACTACAGATGTATATATAAGGAAATGGGTTTTCGACAGAATAACATATGTTTTCCTCTTGTTTTTTAACACCTAAATTCCATAAGACTTCTAAAAAATTTCTTACAGTAACTAATTGTTATTATAATACTTATGTTATATAATAGCTAGTGAAATGTTACGAAATTTATTGCAAAATACTATAGATAATTTTAAATGTCTGCCATTATTAAAAAGTTATGATATTATTAATTATATAAAAAATAAAGAAATGTACTCCATTTGTAGTTACGATTTTGAGAAGAACTAATTAATTCTATAGATATTGAAGGTCTCGTTAAAGTTTAGCTGGTTATTTTTGAAAAATTGAATGTTAATAGATTTAATTCTTATGGGAAAAAATTAAATACTTAACTTTGGAAAATTATATTATATTTAATAATAAAAAAAACATAAACAAATAAGAGGCATACCACAAGGAGGTTCAAACAGTAATAGACAGGTATTATATATTTACAGTGCTATAAATAAAAGTATATAAGTAATAATAATTTTATATTGTTTAGATATATTGATGACCTAACAGGACAATTGAAAAGTCCCCGGCCTACCATAGTAAAACACATTTTTTTGGCAAAATTAGTTTTTTTTATTCAATATAATGACCTTCAAGGGTGATACATTGATTATAGCGACCCTCCAACTTTTCGATACCATTTTTGTAATAGTACGATTTGTCCTTTGCTTCAAAATAGGCCTCAGTTTCGGCGATCACCTCTTCATTCGACGAAAATTTCTTCCCAGCGAGCATTCTTTTGAGATCTGAGAACAGGAAATAGTCGCTGGGGGCTAGATCTGGAGAATACGGTGGATGAGGAAGCAATTCGAAGCCCATTTCATGGATTTTTGCCATCGTTTTCACTGACTTGTGACACGGTGCATTGTCTTGGTGAAGCAGCACTTTCTTTTTCTTCAAATGCGACCGTTTTTCGGCGATTTCGTCCTTCAAACGGTCCAATAACGCTATGTAATAGTCGCTATTGATGGTCCTTCCTTTTTCAAGGTAGTCAATGAAAATTATTTCATGCGCATCCCAAAATACAGACGCCATAACCTTGCCAGCCGACTGTTTCGTTTTCCCACGCATTTTAGCGGGTTCATCGTGTGCAGTCCACTCGGATGACTGTCGATTGGACTTCGGAGTGAAATGATGGAGCCATGTTTCATCCATTGTCACATATCGACGCAAAAACTCGGGTTTATTACGCTTGATCATCTTCAAACACTGCTCCGAATCATCAACTCGTCGTTGTTTTTGGTCAAAAGTGAGCTCGCGCGGCACCCACTTTGCACAGAGCTTTCTCATACCCAAATATTCGTGAATGATATGATGTACACGTTCAGTTGATATCTTTAGAGTGTCTGCTATTTCATTCAATTTCAATTAACGGTCATTCAAAATCATTTTGTGGATTTTTTAAATGTTTTCGTCGGTAACAACCTCTTTTGGGCGTCCACTACGTTCACCATCTTCGGTGCTCATTTCACCACGTCTAAACTTAGCATACCAATCCTTGATGGTTTATTTTCCTGAGGCAGTGTCGGCATCAAGCCAAGTTTTTGCTTCAACTGTATTTTTTCCCTTCAAAAAGCAATATTTTATCAACACGCGAAATTCCTTTTTATCCATTTTTTTCACAATAACAAAAGTTGCTTCACTCAAAATGCTATAATTCACAAACTAATGATCCGACAGCTGTCAAATTTACACACGCATCTTTTGAGGGTTAGGGCTAACTAAAAAACATATGGATTTAATTCTAGTAGCGCCATCTATGTGTCAGGCCGGGGACTTTTCAATTGACCTGTTACGCTTACGTATTCGACGTACAAGATTTGCATCTTTGTTTCGAAACAGTATTTTTACATTTCGTTCAATTCTTTCCATGAAAATCTACAAAATATGCAAATTCTCTTAATTTTGAACACCAGTGTAGTTACTAGCTCTTTAGATACTTAAGATAATTTAATTAAATTTCACAATAATTACCTTGCAGCTAATTTCCTGTAAATTTTTCAAAAACCAATTTAAAATATAAAAATTATTAAATAGAATAAAATTTCGCCAATTATATTTTAAAAAATTGTACTATTTTTTTAAAAAAATATCTTTTTTATGAGCATTATTTACGTGTTTTATTTCTTTCATTTCATTTATTTATGCTAATATTTTTTGAAATTTTTTAAAGTTCTTTAGAATAATTAATTATTAATTAGATTTGTAATTATTTAATTTTAATTTAAGTATTTAAATTCCAACGTTTGAATGTAAATGGCGTAGCTAGCTATTAATCTTTGATCTACTTAAGTGGTTGGCAAAAGCTTTTTCGCCATTTGTTTAATTGTTTAGCTCTTGTGCAACATGTTTTTTTTTATAACAAAATTGTAAAATTCTTCTATATGTTTTTGTATAATCCTTTTAAGTTTTTGAATTAAGTAGTTTATATGTGATTATCTTTACTACCTTTTGATGTTTTTATAATTTCTCTTTCTCATATTAGTTGTCGCGTGTCTTGTAGCTTTTAATTTTTGGTATTTACCTTTCTTAATTATAAAGTAGTTGCCGAGTGGGAGGGTTTGATTCTATAATACTGAGTATAATCCACATTACTATCTAAAGTTCGTGATAACATTTTAATTACTTGATTACCATTCCCCCCCATTTTTCGTTGCTGTTTACTATATGATTTTCATTTACTTTTTCCATATAAGTTAAGTTCCCATCTTTGTAGTTTTACTCTCGTTTGCTTTTCTGTTTTTTTAAAAAATATATTTTAATTTTTGCACTATTTTTCCTTTTATTTAAAATAATGATTTATCTGTTATTCTTTAATTTGATATTATTCTAATATTAATAATTATTCAAATGTAGTTCTGTTTATTTTACTTAATAATGTTTTCCTAATAGTGTATTTGCCATTTTAATTAAGTACATGTTGATAATTTTACTTATATATATGAGATAGCTGTTACTGGGAAGAGTCATCTTATGAAGGAAAAGAAACATTTACGAATATATGATCAGTCAGCCAAAGGAAGGTTAGGCAATTACTCCTTAACCGTGGCGACTAGGCTAAAACTCGGCCACTTTTTGTCGAAAAATAGAAAGCTCCCGAAACTTAGGCGTAATATTGATCGTGAAGAAAGTTACGGACTTTTTGTGAATTTTTTGAGTGATGTCCTGCTTGGCCGAGACAGGCATAAATACGCCGAGAGCCAAACAGTCTGGGGAATGGTTATATTAGTCTGTCAATCAGTCTGTCTTTGGAGTCTCTGTTCCGGAGATCGACAGGAAAATCTGCTGGAAACGTTCGACACTTGGAAGTGATGCGTGCCGGGTGAATTTGCTGGAGAAGCAGCATGCATTACCGAGAATTATCGGAGCCTTCCCTTTAAGTGCAGAGTATTATTGTGGAAGTTATCCGTAGTGATAACCAGTAAGCTGGTGGGCTGAACGTTGCTGACACAATTATGACTCTTATTACTTCACAGTTTTTTTCCTGTATCTGTGTCACTGAACTGCGCAAATGCTGTGTATTTGTTTGTCCTTTTATTGTCCAAGCTTTGCTACCTGTGTGTCGTCCTGAAGATTTATGAATAAAGTAACATTTGTCGTTATCTTCCGTGTTGAATTGATTTCTCTCTCACACTCACAGATGAAATTTTTCGTTACTATACGCGTGGGCAAAATGAAGGGAATTTGTTTGCACAGCATGACGGCATACTGGAAAGGAGGCAATTTCGGAGTCCCTCCGGTAGCCCATCCTTATTTCCTTATTCCTGCAGCAAGACAGTTTTTAGCTCCTGGATAGTTCTCCAAGTGGGATAGCGAGATACAATTGCTCATTTTAGAACGTTGAAACATGCTCTATAGGGTCAAGGTCAGGATATCTGACTGGCCATTCTTTTTGATGAATGTCCTTACTTTCCAGATAATTATTAACGTCCAGAATCTTTTGTGGACGCATTGTTGCCCATTAAAAGAAACCCAGTGCAACTGCTCCCCTAAAATATGGAACTTAGGGTTTTAAGATTTGTTTTTTCTCATAGTAGACATGGGGCCTTTGTCAAACACTCGCAGGTGTGTGCGGTCTATCAACATAATGCCTGCCCAAGACATTACACCACCACCGTAATGATCTTTTTCCCTGATGAGGAAGGAATAGTATCGTGTTCCGGACTATCTCCAGATACTGGTATTCCAAGAATAATTTCCTAGGATGAATTTCGACTAATCTATTAAAATATTGGTGCTTCTCTGGAGTTTGGTCAAAGTCGAATGTTGCCTGTACCATGGTAAACGTGCGCTTGTGTGCTGCAGTGAGCTGAACACAAACAATAGATCTTCTGGTATACAACCTACAAGGTGGACAAGCTAGAAATAGTCTTGCTAATATTTATTTACATTTCTATGAACAAAATTTTATAGAAAACAATTTATTTTGTTTAAATACATACATGACATTACACGAATGAATTTTTCAATATATATATATATATATATATATATATATATGTGTGTGTGTGTGTGTGTGTGTATGTATGTATATATATATATATATATGTGTGTGTGTGT
>BMAW01055611.1:487106-670664 GCA_019974015.1 Nephila pilipes
TACATTTTATGAATATAATTTTTAGAATAATTCTTTTTTTTTAATCGTTTGATCATCTTATATTTTCAATTAACTAACTCCAAAATTAAATCAGATTTTTCTTGTCTTTCTTATTTACTTAATTTTATTGAAGCTAATCTAAACTCATTTGAAATAGGTTTTCTTAGATGATAATGATGTTTAAAGACTTTTCTGCTTTTATAAGTGCCTTTTTCTTTTCAATTTATATTCTCAGTGTTATAACCGTTTTTTTAATTTATTTTGATGATGGGGGATAATTAGGCCTATTATTCTAGAAAACTCCAGCTTAACAGCAGCCTGTTACTAACATTTAATTTTATTCTCCTTTCTATGTTTTCAAAAAGGAATTTAAGGTTTTAAAATGTTCAAAAAAATTTCAAATTCTTGGTATTTTTGTTTTTTTCTACTCTTTTGATATACCGGTGAGTTATAATAAAGTTATGCTATCTCAGAGGTCCTGTAGAACCTTTTCATTATCTGAATGGTGAAATTGAATATAAGCTTTATATGGACTCTAGGAAAAAGATTTTGCAATAATAAAAAAAAATTAGTAAAAATTTTGCCCTACCAGCAGGCTTTTTTTTATCGAATATCTCTATGAAATCACGTAAACTTCTATATAAACTTGCAGTCATAGCCAGAGAATCATTCAGGATGTCGCCATCTTTAACTCACATGCCCTCAAAAAAAAAAAAGATTCACTTACTGGTAAAACTGTTTTATCAGGAATGATAGACTGCAGACTCCACACTTGCTCCTAATACCATTTTATAAACTAATGTTTTCAGTCTGATTCATTTTCAATAAAATCTTGTGGAGATGCATCTTTTGATGAAGACCGGTCTTAATAGTTTTTAATCTTTGTTAAGTCATGTTCTGGTCCCTAAGGGTAAGCATGATACATCTGGTAACGAATAGAACTCCAAGAATATTACAGTATTAATGGGTAATTATTTTTTTTCATAATCTTATTAACACAGCTGGCGCTGAGATAATCTTATTTACAAATACTATCGAAAAATTTTGATTCATTTTGTACTAATTTTCTCTTATGCATATCGGGATATTCAGTTTATTTTGTGTTGAAAAATTGCACACAAGTATTCAAGTCTCTAAATCTCATCTTTTCTTCTATATTTAAGTGTGAAGCTAATTGTTTTAATTTTACAGTATTTGATTTTTTTTTTGTATATATATAACTACATAAGTAGACAGATAGTGTTCTTAAGAAAAATATTTATTATATTGATTCTTCTTATATCGCTTTATGGAGTTTTCTAGGATTTGCGGTCAAAAATAAAAATAATTATAATGGTTTCGAGAAAATAGGTTACTAATCATTTTTTTGTATCATGTAATGTAAATGCGACAAACTCTCTTTGGAAATACTTAAATGATTGCTATTAAAGTCTTGCTATAAGAACCTTTGGTTTCAGCGTTAAAGAAAACGTCGTTTGTACAGTTCAGTATTCAATGAATGATTTAATGAAATGTTGGTAAAATATCTTAAAACTGACATTGGATCTCGAGTTTGAATCTTGAATCCTATCAAAGACTGCCCGGGAAGTCAATGAGGTGGCTGTACATCAAATAGACTTGAGCCCTCAATCATCAGAATGTGTGGAAGTTATGAGAGTGTGTACATACATTAAATCACAATTTCAGTCGCTATCGAATTTCTTGACATCTTTGATGCTGTGTTGTTAGCGATGAAATGAAATAAATAGTTGTCAATCGTTTAGTTTTTATTAATCTATCTATTTATTTGATGATGCTACTTTATTGGTGTTTCGAGCAACGCTATTTGAGTGATACTTAGCAATCAACCATGGCGAAAGTGCCAACTCTCCGCAGCGCTTTTGTTTTGCAAGTGGCATGTTTTAGAAAAAAAGAGAGCGATAGACAGCAGACGAAAGCTTTTACTTTTGCCAGATAGGGAGAGCACTTTTAATCATCAATTCAGCTGTTAATTGAGACTGGGGAGCTAATATGTTAAAGGATCTGTGCGATCAAAAGTGAATGTAGTTTTCAATTTGAAAATGGCGATAAAACAATTAGTAAATTTGGATAAATTGAATACATATATAAATTTTGATTACCATTCAACATTGCCAACTGCGCCAGGACGAGGTAAAGCCGATTAGCTTGTTTTTTGCAGCAGATGTCATAATAAAAAATAATATTGAACTACAATAATTTCTATCCTTAAACAATTAGAGAATAATAACCAAATTTGGGGTATAATATTTGATTTATTTTTGATAAATTTTGAAGAGGACTTTAAGTTTTTTTGTGAATACTTAAATGTGTGTGTGTGTGCATTTTTTTAACTACAATTTCATGCTTTGCATATTAATTACCAATTAAACTTCAGAATAAACAAATGACTAGTAAAAATTCATAGATCGTTCTTCTTTATCATTTTGTTTATTTGTAGTTATTATTGTGATTTTGCTTTGTGATTAATATTAACATTATAATGCCTTTGAGGTAGTTCCACAACGACTTACTGTATTTAAAACAAAATTGCTTAGGTGCCCGGCTGCAATGCTTGGAATAAAATGGTGCCTATTTTACAAAAATTATTCCATTTTTTGTGTTAATTCGTCTTGATTCGCATATATTATTATTTTTTTGTTTGATAAATGATTATCTTTTACTATATATTTCGATTTCACTTTTAAACATTCGTAATATATATTTCTGTGACTTGTATTTCTATTAAATTGTAAAAAATTTATATTTAATATTGTGATAGCCTTTGTCCTGCACCTTTTCTTCATTAACAATATTTTAATCTCAAAAATAACTCATTTTAATCTCAGTAATCATTTTAATTTCATTAACAATCATTTAATTTTGTAATACTTATTTTTTAATAGCAAATGGAACTTCATCACTTCAAAATATTGGTCCCTCTCTGCTGCTGCAGGAGCTATTATTGGCAAGGGGAGAAACACTCTGCGCAATTACAAAAAAAGAGGCAGGTGCTAGAGTTAAACGCCTCCAATCTTGATTTTATCCAGGTGCAAGTTATAAAACTTTGTTTTTAATTCTTGGTTTAATAAATTTGTTTTGAACTGTTTTTTCATCAGTATTGAACGACTCTCGTAAAGGGGAGGGGAGTAAACAGGAATGAATCAGTTATTTTAGTTTTATTTCCAGCAGTGCTTAACAATTGAGATTGTGAAAGTCGGTGAATAAAATGAAAGTGAATGTTGGAATGGAGCTGTGTATTAATTTTCTGCATCTGTTGAAACGCTACTTTTTTTTCAAGACAGAACTTAATATGAACTCAACAGAGAGCACTTTAGTCAGACTCTCACATGCGAGTGTAGCCACATATTGTAACATTGTTTCTTTATATTTTCCTTGTTTCAAAAAAATAAATTGTTTTAGCTTTACTATGAATTATCAAAATTATATATGAATATATATATCCGTGTTTGTAATCAGTTTTCGATTTCTTTTTCCCTCAATTTCGGAGGGGAATATCATTTTTTTTTTTTTTTGTTCATAAATGGTAATATTTTTCAATGCTTTGTATTGTGTTTTTAAAATTACTATGACCAATATTGGACTATATTAAAAAACTATAAATCTAAAATTTCATTAATTTTTTTCTTTCTATACACATATTTATTTTGTGAACACTGAAAAAATTATGTATTTCAGCATAAATAGGAGTTCATAGGTAACACCCTACATATTGATCAGTACTGTAAGTATTAATAATAAACCCTCTGAAAGGTTTAATGGTATGTTCATTGACATTTATATGATAGAAAGTGTTTCAAATCAGTTAATATAGGTTATTGGTAATTTCTGTTTCCTCTTGATAGTATAGTTGCAAAATATAAAAAATGGGATACAAACGATTTTAATTGAAAAATGAAGCAAACATGTAGAAATTATTAACAACTTCAGTCTCGTGGGTAGCAAATAGCCGTCATATTATTTCTTAATTTAATCATAGACTACAAAAAAGAATTTCTTAATTGACAGGACATTAAAATTTTCATCTTCAATAGTACAGTAAACGAAAAAGGCAACTGATTAAATATTGATATTTAAATTTTTATTTTTTGCTTAGTCAAAGACGACTTGGATAATAAAGTGAAGAACCTTCACAGATATTTTAAGAGATAATTTTTTCCATTGATAATCTGTTATTATTTATAAAAAAAATTATTTTTACATTCTCAAACTTCTGTTATATGGCAAAAATTTCGATAGAATACGATAATCATCTATATTATTTAGTTTATATATTTTAGTATTGACATTATTTTACATTCCTGCAATATTTGTGAAAACAATCAAGTATAACCTGAAGAAATAATCTTTGCTTTAATGAAATATGTTCTGAGGAATATTTCACAATTTTTTGACACTGATACTTTTATTCAATTTTATTCTGAATTATAAATATTACTATAAAATTTATTGCGAAGAAGCTAAAAGAGTAATTGTATAGTTATTTCATTAGTTTAGTATACGCCTCTATTATGTAAAAGACATTCATGCAAAAGTAGTTTAATTTAAATATAGTAGTATTTAATAATAAGCTATTTTAAGTGGGAGTCTTTTTCTGCTTTCAGTTTGTTTATGGTAATTGCTAAGTAAATTAGAAATAGAGATATTAAATAGCTTTTAACTAAAAATGAAAGAAATTTATTATTTATAATTCAATCTCATTATTTTGTGATGATGATATTGAAATTTACTTTCTCGCCCCGGATTGATTTTGAAATTGTAATTTTTTAAAGTGATTAAATTGAATTTCTTTTTTTAAATTAAGTTTTCTTTACAAATGAAAAGAGAATTGTTGATTTTATATTTGTGTGAAGAGTTTAAAAATATTCACCTCTTCTCATCAAACCTAGTCTCTTATATGAAAAATCAAAGAAGAAATTAAAAAAATATGTGCTTATTCTCTTATTTAATGTACTTTTTATCTTTTCTATGTATTTATTTACAAAATTAGTTTTAAGGCTTCAAATTCCGATTTTAATGATTCTTGAGCCACTTATTTTCTATGTATTAATGAAATATATGTTAAGGTATCTCAAATAAACTTCTTTTAGAAATATAGTTATCAGTCATTACTGGGGCTAAAAGTACTTCTTTGTTGTTGTTGATCTTCGATTGAATAGTTTAAAAAGGATTTGAGAAAAAAACAAATTCAAAATATGATAATGAACAGTAAAACAATTTAGACAATTTTTTAAAATTAAAAGTTTTCGTATGCTTTTGTAATATTTAGGAAAAGTCATTGGGAAAGATTCTCATATAATTAGCTAAATGTGCATAGATAAAACTCTATTTTGCATCTTTGACATTTCTGTATTCTAATTTCATTTTGAATAAATATCTAACAGTAAATGTATCACTTCTTTCACACCTTTTAAATTAACATACATGTTAAATTACTTGAAAGATTTTACTGTCACTATTTTATGAAAACCTGTTTCAGGATTTATTTCTAAATTAAAGCAATCCACAGAATGTTTTAGCTTTCATGATTTTTTTTTTTTTTCTGAAAAATCGGATTTCGTATTAAATTTCATTACAGGTAAGTAAAAAAGGCAAACTGTTGATATCATAAGAATTTCTCATTGGTACAAAAGAAAACATGAAGTGTATTGTTTTTATAACACAAATTAGCAGAAATATAATTTTATCCATGATTTAGGTTTCATTAATTAATTAATGCACAAGATTTTAAAAAGAGTAGTCAATAAAATATGAAGTGATATTGTGCGATTCGCAATAACACATCATCAACTCCCGAGACTAACATTGAAAACAACATTTTTTTTGCAAAATTTTTTTTATTCATCAACATAACACCTTTTGTTTATCACCTTTAGATATTAAAACCCAACGCTTTTTTCCAAATCTTTTTTTTTTTTTTTTTCCCCCAAATTTTTTTTTTCTTTTCGTAAGAAATCTTTTGTTGCGAGTAAATAGCGATAAACAGCTTTCTTGAATCATCGACCTGTTATTGTTTTGTTCCATCGAAAGCAATCGCGGCACCCACTTGGAAAAATCTTTCCACCACTTCAAAACCTTTTCAGTAAATACACTTCCATATGATATCTGTGTCATCTCAGCAATCTCACGGAGCTTCACTTTACGATCTTTCATTATAATTTTTGTCACTTCACTCACATTTTCCGGTGTAACGGCTTCCACAGGTCTACCCCGAGCGTTCCGCGTCATTTGTGTCGGTACGACCACGTTTAAACTCGGCAAACCACCGACAAATCGTTGCTTTTGATGGACAAGAGTCCGGGTAACATTTTTCAATCCATTGTTTCGCTTGCACGGTGTTTTTACCCATTAAAAAACAATGTTTTATCAGAACACGAAACTCGGTTTTTTCCATTTTTTAAACAAACTACAAAACGACTTTACTCCAACCTCGATAACTCAGCTGTTTCTGGTCCGATCGACTTAAAATTTTGACACGTTTCAAGCAAAGGTTAGTACTCTAGAAAGACCTGGTTACTAGTTTACTACGAGCGCCATCTCTGGGTTAGTCTCGGGAGTTATTGATTGATGTGTTATTATGTGGATGCACTCTTAACATAAATTCTGAAAGCATGTATGAATGAACTGCAAGGGAATTCTAACTATATTTCGATTCAGGGATCTTTATAAAACTAATTTGTGAAATGAGTTTCACATTTCTGTTACTAAATTATTATGTTTCATAATCTATAAAGCATATATATAAATATTTGGCTTTTATACTTGAAGCAACTATTCACGCAGAAAATATATTAGAAATAAATGCATTTAACTCAGATATTTAACCCATATTTATGAACTTTTCATTTCTTATTTTATTTATGTTGTTTGTTAATGATGTCAGTATCTTTTCCATAAAATAGAAGTTACTGTTTAAACAGAAAGTACTATATAAATTGTTTCAAAATTGTGAGGAAATAGTATGTGATAAATGGATACATACTCGTTTGTTATCACGTGGATTTATATTTATTCAGGGACCTCTTTAGCGGAAATAGTATGCGCTGTCTTGAGTCTGCTTTTTAACATCTTGCCAAGACTATTTTAATAAAATATAGGGTTATATAAATTACTTAATTGATAGCATCGTTGTTTTACAACTTAACATACAATTTTTTATGTGCAGAATAATCCAAAATTTCTCTTTCTGTTAAATTTTGAAAGATAATATTACAAAATACAATAAAACGTCATTTTTATTATTGAATTGAACTTTATCATGGGCCTGAGTGATACTCAGGATAAGCAGTATGTGAGGAAATGCGTTACCCGACCAACACTCGGGGTAAACTGTTGAGTTGTTGACAATCGTATAAGACTGCGATTTTGGTTTTCGATACATTGAAATACTTTAAATATAAAAGATTTTATGTATATTACATATGAAATGAAAGCTCCCCATGTTGTATAAATTTAAAAGCAAGATATAAGTTTAGATTTCAAATTCGCCGTCTGAATATTGCTCAAAGTTATATAGTATATGATCCATAACCCACTGTGCGACATGAATAATTTAAAATAAGTATGTAAAGCAAATGTATATTTTTGAGTTAATATATTCAAATGAGCATAACGTTTCAAAAAACCTACCATTATGAAAAAATTTCAAGTTACGATTTGCACTACCATTGTAGAAAATGCTACTTTAATCCAGATAGGCTGTGTCTGTAGCCTTATCTAAAAACTAGTAATACGTGTATGAATGTTCTTGTGATTGATAACGGCTGCAATAATCAAGTGTCTTGCTAACTTTAAGTAATACAATTAAATCTAATTAATCATTAGATCTTACGTTTTTATTGTGAGCTTATTTGTTGCTGCTCTTCAACAAATGTGTCAAATCATTACTTATTGACTAGTTAGTGTTAACTAGTGCAGAACTAAAAGCTTCACCGCTTACAGTTGCTATTTTTCTATTTTGTTACTCTGGTTTACGAAAAACTCTTTAAGATCAGTCTTAGTTATGAATTTACACTATGTGATATTTCATAATCCTTTGCTCTTTGTTTCTAGGAACTACAGAAAGAGTATGTTTAATTACTGGGAGTATCGAAGGTATTATACGTATCCATGAATTTATAATGGAAAAAGTTAAGGAGAAACCTGATCCTAATGCAAAAATGGCTATTGATTTTGACCATAAACAACCGGCAGAACGAGAAAAACAAGTAGGTTAAGTATATATTTCTATTTAAGGGGTATTTTATACATTATAAATGTTGGCATTTATTACTATTTTTAAATTTATTCAATTTATGAGTATTGGATGATTTGTCAATAAGATGATAGTTGGGAAATTTTAGTTTACTAAGTAACTCCAATATATATATATATCTTAAAACAGTTTGAAGTAATTTTTAGATGCATAAGTTAGAGCATCTTGTATATAATAATTTTATCACTTTTAAAACAATCTGAAGTGTATTACCGTTCATATAATAACTGAGAGGAAAAATCCGTTGATCATATAACTTGGTGTTTTTACAGTCCTTCGTTTGTGTGGCCTTTCATGAAATTATAAATTACATTTTTTGAAGTTTTGCTCTGTCAATAGATTTCATATCCAGAAATTGTGTCCTTAAGAGCACAAATTTTTATTTGAATTATCAGAAGCTTGGAAACATCTATTCCGAAAAGTTGATAATTAAGTGACACATATGGGATTGGCAATTTTAGTAATACCTAATTTTAAAAACTATCGGAGACGTATCTCTTATACTTTTCTTTAATCTCATATTGTGTAAAAAATGTACAGTACAAAGCGTATAAAATAGTGTATAAATTACATAAATATTTCAGTTTTTTTTCAAGAATCATTTGATTTTAAGTTGCCTTTTATTATAAAATATTAGATTTGTGTGTGTGTGTGTTATGTTTCTACATTTCTTTTGAATGTATATATATAAACGTATGTAAATAAATATTCATCTTCTAAGTTAATATATTATGTTCATTTTGCATTCGGTTATAATGGTAATTTTTAATGTATTTCAATCTAATATAAGTATAAATTACCAAATAAGTTTTTGATCCAGCTCTGATTTGTATCATAACACAGTCTAATGATTACCTTATATTTCTGATAAAATGCATTCTAGGTAGTTTTGAATGTTTCACTCTTAAAACAAATTTCTTTTTTCGGTATTACATTAGAAAATATTACATTTTATTTGGTTCTGCAACCACATAAGTATTTTAATTTAAAGTGAATGTTTGTTTGTATTGTGTAACGTAACACACTCATTGAGGATATTAAGTTTCAAGGGATATTAATCATTAATTCAAAACTGTTTTATTTTTTGAAATCATATAGTTATAAACTATTAGTATGAATATATAAGAAAATATACCCTGTTTTATTGAAAATAAAAAAAAAGTGATATCCTTTTTAAATATCTTTTGTCAGTTGCTCTTTTCATTCAAAAGCATAGTTATACCTAATTAATTATTGCACTGTTTTTGAATAATATGTGGTTTTAGCAGTTGAAAGTAGGGGGGTTTAATTGAAAATTGTGCTACTTTGACTAGAGATTCTTGTGAATCACAAATAGTAGCTGAAAGTTGGGAAATACTATATACTTATCATAAGGGCTTTGTAAAATATGTAACTTTTAATTAATTCTAATTGTAAGAAACCTTGATTGAATTTCATAAATTCTTGATTTCATTGTACTTTATGTTTTCAAAGTTATTGCTTTAAAATTTTTATTTTTTCTGTTAAAATTTTTGGAGAGAATCGGTTTTGTTTCTTAGTTTAAAAATTTTCAACTCAGAAATTTGTTAAGATCATTCATAAGAAATGTTATGAAAGACTTCTTGTTACTTATTAATTTGAACTTTTCTCATCAGTGGTTTTTGAACTTATTTTAAGTAGGCTAGTCTAATTTTTTGATGGTTAGTATCTGTTTCTGTTGTTTACTAATATTTTTTTGTTGGATTGTTTTGTAATATGGAGTGTTGTACTGTGTTTAATAATATAGTTGAAATTCAAAAATTCTTGAGCCTTTGTATTGATACCTAGCTCTGTAATTACTTACATGTTAAACATATTTATAACTATGATATTAATAATTGTATACTTTTTTCCTAACTGTTGAAGAAAGACGAGATTTCTGACTTCTATGACCTACAAAATATGGAAGTTTCCCATGTACTTAATAGGGCCTTATTCATCTGAATTATCTCAATCGCTACTTATTCACGAGGATAAAATTAGGACACATTTCATTAATTTTTTATGTATGTAAAGCTGTGTATTTAATTGATGTTATTTTAAGATTTTATATTAAGATTTGTAAATGGCAATAGTGTCATCAATGTATTTGTAGAATTTTTTTTATTTAATGGTTTGAAAGAGAAATATGTGATATTTATTCATCAATGGTTCTTGTCAATTAATTTTAATGTATTTAAGATAATTCAAATATAAAACTTTCTATTCAGTATAAGATTTTTTGATGAATACCTCAAATTTTTTTACCAAAAAGATTTTAGTGATTTCTTCTATTTCTATTATTTTTTAATACCAAGTATTTAAGTGAAATTCCATGAAGTAATTTTTTTTGGTTTTTTCTTAATACTTTTTAGTTATTTTATTTACATGCATTGATTGTAATACATATGTTGCTTTTTGCTTGTGAAGAAATGTGTAATTCTGCTGAATTATATTTTATTTATTACTTAATTCATTTCAAATTTTACACACTGTGTATTAGAAGCTTCAAAATTATGTCATTTTTAGACAACAGCTAAATGATAAAAAATTTGAGAATTTTGCATTGAAAAAGTTCATTAATGGAGAGTGAATGGAGCAGTTTGATGTTAAAATAACAGTTCTTACTCCCTGATCGAACGGATTTCTAAATGAAAGTAAATCTCTCATACTTGCAAGTCACCGAGAAAATATATACATGTAATGAAATATATTACCAAAGTATAAAATTGTTTTTGATTGTGTTCTTTACTGTCATGTTAGTTGAAATCAGTATTAGAAACGAAGCTAAATACTTTTTTCAATAATATTTTATTTGAGAAGAAAATGCATTATTATACATTATCCTTTTTTTTTTTTTTTTTTGTGACATAGTTTGGGAAAAATTTTGAAAGTAGTCTCTCAATATCGCCACCTACTTTTTTTATGTAATAGGACTAGTTTAAAACTTCGGTTTTTTTGGATTTTTCTGTGTAATTTTAGTGGTTCATTTGATATGGAATGGGTTTCAATTTATTCATGTAACTGATATTCCCTCTATCAATTAAAAACCAATGAAAATTTTCCAAGTATGCAATACTATTTTTATTTTAACTCTATTATTTTTAATGTCCAAGTATTTGCATTTGTTCTTTTAATGTTCATGCAGCATTTTCATTTTATTGCATCCTTGAATTCTACTAATGTCTTAGAATTATCCTCTGTATGGATTGATTCTGTCTTAGGATTCTTCAAGAACTGCTTTTGATTACCAATTTCAATAATATTTAAGAAAAATTAAAAGCTAACTTATTATTTGAATTTGTTGATGTCTCTCACAGATTTTTCAATAACATTGCAACATAGTTTAATGAAAAACTGCATTAGTTTTATATAATTGTTACATTTTTGTGAATGTATCATTACCTGTACAAGTTTGAAAGTAATGGTTGATTCATAAGAATGTATTTTGAATTAAATCAAGATAATTTTTTTTTGAAATTTCTTTTAATATTATCATTAGTTACTTCACAGCTTTTTCATAGCTTCAGTTCTTTTAATTTGTAAATTGGTTCAAGTTTATTGTGCATATTCAGAATATTGAAAAAAATTGGAATATTGTCAAGTGCTAACCTGAAATGTAAATTTATTGACCTTTCTTGGACAATACTGAAAAAAATAAAATTGACAGTATAATTAAGACCTCACATACTAATTATTTCTAGACTAATAAAAGTATGTAGTAGTAATTTATAGTTAACGTGGGAGCTGATAAAAATAAGATAATTTATGTTGAAAACAATTTTTAGTTTGAGTTTAAGGTACTGACACAGAACATTTAAGCATGTTTTTAAATCCCTGCTGAATCATTTTAATTTTATTTGCTTGAATGTGAATACTATGCTAGTACAATTTTTAATATCACCGACTACATTTAACTTAGATAAAAATATTCCTTTTTGATGAATTTGTTTTATTGTATTATGTTATGTATATTTTAAGTAGATTATTTAAAGATTAATATAGTATGTATATCTGTAGAAAATTTTGAGAAAACAAATTTATATAAAAGAATGAAACTATCTTGATAATTTTTTTAAAAAAAAGTGAATTTTGAAATAAAAATCAAAATTTTGATTTTTATTTAATTTTATGTATATATTCTTTGTTGTTCTCTAGAAATGACCAATGAAAATTCTAAAGAGGAATATTCAGTTTCAATGATTATCTTCCAATTATGTAATAAATTATCTTTCTTCACTTTTTAAATGGTGGGGAATTTGATGAAGGAATTTTAATTAAATGAGAATGTCTTGTATTGAAAGGTATGTGAATAAAATATTAAGATCCCATTTTTGTTTTAATTTAGTTTTTCTTTTAAATATTTCTGAGAAAAAAAATAGCTTGAAAATTTGAGTATGTCTAGTAATTTGAAAAAAAATTATTAAGCATTGCTTGTTAGGTCAAGTTTTATGTTTCCTTATTAAAAACGGATGAAATATTTAAATATGAAATATAGTACTGAGACACATGACAGAGTCAGTATGTCAGATATTATTTGAGGGGGGAAAATAATAAATCTGAATTATCACTTCATTGAATTTATCAGCTAAGAGAATGTGAAGCGTAGATAGAATAAAATTAAAAAATAAACGATAAATGATGCGCCTCTGTTTTTAAAGTTTACTTAATTTAGCTTTTCTTTTCATTAAAGATATGAATATGGTTAAAAATGTTTCGATCTGTGGTAAATTTAAAATATCCCTTCGGAACTGTTTCTTTACTCAACACAGACATTATTATAAATAATGCCAGTTCATTAATTTAAGCAATATGTTTACAAAAAAAAAAAAAAAAAAAAAAATGTTAAAATTATTTTATTAAATTCAGCAAAATATTTTACATTTAATGCTCGAAACAAGTTGCAAGAAAAGTTAATTTTGGGAGTTATGTTGAAATTAATTTAGAAATACATAGATGACAAATATATCTATGATTGTTTAATGAATGAATTTTGTATATAGAGAGCTTGAGTAAACTTTTTCTAATTATATGAATAGATGTTCGTAATTAATACATCTTTGACAAACATTAAAATATTACAAATGTGTTTCAGGAATTTATATATAGTATATTTCTTTAACAAAGCAGTTTTATTATTTTATGTCTGTTCATATGTAGTTGGCGATGTTAAACATTTCTGTCTTCTGTAGTGTTTAGTTGATCTTAAGCTTTCAAAATATGCAGGAGTTGCATTTGTGTTGAATTATGCTTGTGCATTGTATTCTTCCTGAAAAATGAAATGAATGTTTACGAGGTGTGGCCATTAAATAAGGAGACTGACGCTGCTACAGAAGAAGTACGTATGTGCCAAATACCAGAAACTGACAGCTGTGTAGCTTGAAACCTTCTCTTTGAATGCAGTGCCTCTCGTATCTGTAAACAAATCCATATAGTCGTAGCCTTCGTTTGCACGAGCGATATTTTTAAGTTTCACCAGAAATATAAGTGGAATAATAGAGCAACGAAATGTTGTGAAATTTCACATGAAACTTGGAAAAACCGCTTCTGAAACTTATTATTAATTGAAAGTTTAAAGCAATGAATGTTTATCGTGTGCGCGTGTTTTTGTGTGGTTTAAGTTTTTTCAAGAATTCACGCCTGTGTCGTCCTCCCACGTCAAAAACGGATGACAATATCGAAACCTTGGTAATCTGGTTGGATCTGATCATCGGTTAAGTATTCGTATGATTGCTGAAACTGTAGGCATTGCCCATATGGTGCCTAAAATTCTCATGTTTGAACAACAAGAAGCTTGCAAAAATGTTTGTACTGACACTTTGAATGCCATTGAAAATGACCGAAACATATTGGAAAGGTTAATGGAGTGTAACAAATCGTGTTTTTTTTTTTTTTTTACTTATGATACTGAAAGGAAGCCCCAATCCATACAATGGAAGAGCGTATATTCACCGAGAGCCAAAAATCACGTATGAGCAAATCTAAATTCAAAACAATGATGATTTTTTTTTTTTTTTTTTTTTAATATTCATAGAAATGTGTAACTTCACCGGGTCTCTGAAAGTCAAACTTTTAATTAACATTATTACATTCATGTTCTGGCTGAACTCCATGAAAAAATAAGAAAAAAGGGACCTGAATGGTGGACGGAGAAGTTGTTCCGCATTGTCTGTTGAGGTTTCTATAGAAGTACTTCTTCCCAGTGTTATTCTATCCTCCTTATTCGACTATCTGTTACCAAAGGTGAAATCTGCATTAAAAGGAGCAAAATTTGAGTCATTGAAGCTGTGAAATAGAAAGAGGAGCTGACAGAAGACTTCCAGTAGTGTTTCGAACAATGGAAGATTTGCATGGAGCATTGTAGGGATAGAGGTGGGGTGTGTATTGAAGGTGATAATAAGTAAATATGAAGGACATCAAAATAAAATATTTTACAGCGTCAGTCTCGTTATTTAATAGCCACTTCTCGTTTTAATATATGTTTTATGTATTAATATTAGAAACAATTCACTGTCATAAGGAGACTCTGTGATATTCTAATCTTCGATTTGAACTATTATGTAGTGCGTTAAGAAATTATAACATCACTAACGAATTTGTCAATTTTTGAAGTTGTAATATGCAAATTTTAAGCGTGTATATTTAAAACAGACCAGGAAATATTTTCTATACTAATTGCAGCTTCAAAAATTAATCTAAATTTTACTAAGATCTACTCATTTTTCTAAAAATTGAAAAAGTTGTCGGGAAAGAAATTATAACACCACCTGAGAAAATAAGCATATTATACATCACATCAGAATCATTATAAAACGTATGCGTTAGCATTTCATGGCCGCATTATCTGAGAAGCAAAGGTGCAGGTTATGAATGTGTTATTTCATCATTTATTTGAAGATACCTCAGGTTTAAGGGTTATCTGAGGGCAAAGTGATTTTTTTTTTTATTTTTTAACAGTACTGGTAAATCTGCTAGAGAAATAGCCGAGTTAATGAAGTGTTCTAAAACTTTTCTTTACGATGCCATAATTAGAAAAGAAGATTCAAGCAAAATAAAACGAACTGGAAGAAAAATGATTTTAACAGCACGACGCGATCAACAGATTTTTCAACTATCAACTGAAAAAGGTCTTCCGACTCGTAAAATTTAAGAATGTTTCAGCAAAAAAAGAAAAAAAAAAAAAAAAAAACTTCACATGTCACAGTTTCGTAGTTTTAAATTCTATCAAAAATTTATGAAAATGAAGAAAACATCTAAGTAATTGAAGCATCATCGAGAAGAATGACTGAAATGGACTAAAAATGCCATGTCATGTCATGGAACGATGAGTTGAAACAAATTGTTTTTTCTGATGAAAATACATATTTGTATGAAGGAAATCGTTGAAAACGAAGTGAAATTATATTCATGATGGTCCCGGTGGTTAAAAACTCAGTTGGCATGACGTGAGGAAGGAATCTAAAGAATGTTTCAGTCGACAAAATGGATCTAGATTAATAATTGTTTTGGGAATCTTTAGTCATGATAGATTGTACGATTTACCACGAATTGCGATACTTATGGACTGAGCATAATATCAAACTATGATATATGGTGATCTGGGTTTTTATTAGGTGGGGCTTGCGAGGTATTTCAGTAAGACAGTGCTTCTTACTATATATCTAAATACACCCAGGAATTGTTTAAAAAAAAAGTTAATGTCTTACCAAGTCGAAGTCCAGGCTTGAAGCCCATGGGAAGCGATGTTTGAGATTATTGATCCTCCACTTTTCTTGTTTATTTATATATATGTATATAGAGAGAGTGAGATAATTTTTATACTTTTTTGTTTTTGTTATTAAAAAAAAAAAAGGTATGAAAAGTGGTCTTATAATTTCTTAACAGAGATTTTCTTTAGTTTCTAATATTTTTATTAATTTAATCATTATTGCATAATTCAAAATTCTTGAAGCCTAATTATAATAAATATACGTTGTAATATCATATTTTATTTGTTTAAATTATATTTAGAACCTTTATATTTCATAGTTTTCAAAATTAGAATTGTCATAATTTCTATGCGGACTGTATACTTGTTTGACTATGTTCTTTTACATGCTTCCAAAATCTAGCTTGATGGTTCTGACAATAAGGTTATTGTGATGTTTTTCTCAATGAATTTTTCTTGTTTAGATTTTTATAAAAAAATGCCTCTTTTCTTGTATCAAATTATACTTATGAATTATGATAAATTTGCATCTTTTTCTGTGTAACTGTTGAATCAAGACATAACCATTCACATCCAAAAACTCAGGATAATCCCTATTTTTATTTTTTATGTAACGGCCCCATTAAAATTTATCATTTTCTTAGCTTATTTCTGCTTTACTTAATACAATAATTTCATTCAAGTGATTTTTTTTCCCATCACAAATGCCTGCATTTAAATGTTTTTAATATATTGATAAAGCATGCAATCTTGTCTTATAAATGGAGCACATGATGTGTTATATAACAAAAACTTCTAGGTAATACAATTTGTGTTATGCTTATAATTTTGTTTAAGTACTTTTGCATACGAATATTGTTTGTGCAGTTTGCTGGCTGTTTACTTTCATTATATTTTTTAATTGTCATTTCCTCTGGTTTACTTACATTACCGATTTTCAGTTGATCAGAATGCTTACAAATATATATCCTAGTTTTATATACTTAAAAATTAGTTATGATGTGTTTTTATGTATCTCGGCACTTAAAAATGTGAGAGGAAGTGTTTAAATTAACATGGTGTGGTGGAGATGTGAAAATATTTTGTCGTGTTATAGATTTGTAACAAAATCTAATTTGACAATGCAAAAATTTCAGAAGAAACTATTATTTTTTTTTTCACTTATAAAACATTCTGATAGATTATAAAATAGAAGCAGTAAATGTTAAGTAATTGTGCCGAAAAAACTATTATGACCTGCTAACAAAAGGTATGATTTTTTGGACGGAAACATAATTTTGTGCAATTGTATATCTTTAATCAATGTTCCTTTGGGATTTTTTTTTAAACTTCTTCCCTCAGAGTTTTAGAAAGATGTTACAGTATCCTGACCTAATGCATCAAATACTTACTATCAAAAGCATGCATTTGACATCTTCGTCTTTATTTTTTTCTAGATTTACCGCTATTTTATTGAACTTGTGTTATTTTGCCCCTATGTGATCATGTATTACTTTCTAATAACCTTATTCTATTATATTGATTATATTATAGAATTATATATTCTTATTCTATTCTATTATATATATTCTTATTCTATTATATATTTCTTATTCTATTATATTGATATATTAATTATTTCTATTATATTGATATATTAATTATTTCTATTATATTGATTTAAAACAAAAGACAGATATTCAGGGGAAAAATCAATTTTAGATGTAAAAAAATTCACTTTAGATGCACGTGGAAATCGCGGGATAAGCAGCCGAGGGTTATGAAACATTTTTCTCTCAATTTCTACTTTTTGACATCCGATAAGCTTCATTTGCATATCCTTTACCTAATTCTTATATTTCTGTACTATTATTGTTTTATTAACAATCTTTATGGTCAATTCTAAGTCAAACTGTTCATCACCAATAGTTATTTATCTGAAATGTAACCAGATAATTTTCCTTACTCTAGTACATTTCTTTGTTTACTTAAAGCTATATTTTCATTTCTTTGTGTATGTTTAGTGTTCAACTCGCTCAGAATTATAATACTTATAGAATTACACTTTAAGCAAATAATTTACTCAGCTATGAAAAATAAATTCAGCTATTTAAATTTCGGACGAAATACACTCGACATTTTAAACATTCATTCCATATGACTGAAGAAAAGGTACTTCCTACTGATCTCTTTTTGAGATATCTTTTTTGTAAAATATACTTCATTTTGAAGATTTTTTAAAATATTTTTATTTGTGTATTTGAATTGCTACCATAACTTTGACCATCTAGTTCCATTGTTATTCAATCTATGATAAGCAGAAATTAAATATAGGCTCAAATTCTAGATACAGTTTTGCTTATTAACAGAATTTTCAGTTTAATCTTCTAATAGTGAATAATGCATATTTCAATTATAATGTTTAAAATAGAAATGCAATAAATGTTCTTGCAGATTTACCTTAATTCTTGCTTAGTATATCTGTGTGTAAAAGGATTTTCTTACATAAATTAGATTTTTATTGTCTTATATTGTTCTTTGAAAATTGTCTCTTAGTGATCAAAAGAAAATATTTTGTGTCACTCTATTTTTCTACATTTTATGTATAATTATTTCACTATGCATTTGCTTATTTATTGTCGTGAATGTCTTTAGTCAATAAGTGATCCCCTGCTCCTCCACCCATATATATTTTATTATTTCTTTTTTTTCCATAATTATATATATATATATATATATATATATTAGTTTTAGACCATTCATTAAATTAAGGATTCTCTAATCAGTTTGTGATGTTTGTACTTATTATCAGTTTGTACATATTTTAAGTGTTAGAAAATTTGCTATGATATATTCAGATTTATCTCTATATTATCTGAAAATTTGACTGTATTTTTGTTAAATATAGTAGAATATTATCTTTCTCTCTGAGTTCAATAATATTAAAAATATATTAGGGTTTGAAAAAGTTTTAACTTTTACTATATTTCTTTCTTCTTAATTCTCATAGTAAAATTATTGTGATGAAAATTTGATCATAATTTTACACGCTTGATAATTTTTGCAAAATATTTGGGATTTTAGTATTGCAGCTCCTTCATAAAACTGGAAATTTCACATATCTTGTTTCAAGAATGGAATTGAATATAAGATATAGAATAAAATAATAAAACGGTTATCTGTGTGACTTAAATTATTGTGAAAATTTATATACCTATAATGAATAAGGAATAAATGGATTTTATTTAAGGATAACTATATGACTTGCAAAAACTTATAAAAATTGATATACGATTGTTAATTCTAAAAATAAAATATTTTTTAGATAATTTCTAAAAAAAAATTGTAATTTCTAAAAAAAAATTGTAACCTTGTTTCATGTTGCTCTAATTATAAAAAATTTGAAATTAAACATGTAAAATTAAAAGCTTGTTTCTTTAATTTAGAAATACTCGTAATATTTAATTCATGAAATGTTTTAGTATCTGTCTTTTCTAAAAGCTTGTTTCTTTAATTTAGAAATACTCGTAATATTTAATTCATGAAATGTTTTAGTATCTATCTTTTTTAAAAAAAATTTATATTTAAAAGGATTTATTAAATGTGCAAAACAATCAGTAATTTCAAGGTTAGATTTCAGCAGAGGTTTCAATTTTTTTATTTAAATTACTCCGAAAAACTTCCCTTTTACTTTTTGACTTTTATATTAGCAACTCAATAAAGTACTGTATGGACCTGATTTTTTGAGCTTGGCCGACTTTACTTGTATTAAAGATTTATTTTACATGCGAGATCGTACCCGAAGGATTCAAGTACTAAAATAGATATGAGGCTATATTAAATGAAACTTTACGGGACAAAATTACATTTATTTCATAAATTCAGTTGAAATCAAATGACATGTGTTTCTTACTTTGTTTTAATTCATACATTGAAGGGTAATTTAAAATGAAAATCTCTGTTATAAATGAACCCAGATTTAAAATAGTAATATTAATAATGATTATTATTTATCTACTAAACTAATTCATTTAAAGATTATAAACTGTGTCCTAAGCAAGACCGCAAAATGAAAATTTGCCGACTCAACCTGCGAAGAGCTCTTACTGCCTTACCCGACATAAAAATTGGATCTGACATTTGCTGGTTCTTACAGTTCAACTCTAAATATGTAAATTTGCAATTTTTTTTTTATATATATTTCTTTCGATTCCATGTTTTATACATTAGTTTATACTTTTCCTTTAAAAACGTGTTGATTTTCAATGAAGGAATTACATTTTTCTTTCGTATCCCTGGCCAGTTTAATAGATTTAAATAATTAAAAAGATGGATTAACTTTTAATATCGATTGCAGGTGGTGTTTTTGTTTTTGTTTTGTTTTTGTTTTGTTTTTGAGGATTTTATGTTATAATAATTAATTTGAAATGGTCTGAATGCAATACGTAGGTGGTTTTAATAATTCGCCCATCCGGGTAATTTCCATAACATTTTCTTTATTTTTTCCTTTGTTTTTTCATTTTGAAATAATTTAGATTGACTATATAGCTATATAGTTACAAGTATGTATTTATTTAATACTGTTTTTCCAAAAATCTGTAAAAAGTATGTCATTTAATTTTCTTACTACTTTTGCATAAATTTTTTTAAAACTTTAATAAAGGTGTTTTTCATTGTGAGTATATAATGGTAACACATGCAATTTTCAAAGGGGAAAAAAAAGAACGTATTTTTTTTTTTTTTAGTTGAGTGCATAAACTCTCATATTTAGTATTTAATCCTTTAAAATGTAGGATAACTACTTTTTGACATAACACTGATCGTATTAATAATTTGAATACATTTTTATTGCGGAAAAAATGGGTTGTGCACTTATATTTCCTGCACATTTTTAGGAGGTTGTGCTTTTCGATATTCGACTAAAATCTATCATTTTATTCGGTTAAAATAAATTTTTAAAATATGAAATTTTTCTCTGTAAATTGACTTAATTTCTACACACATAAACACACAACTTTGCTGTAGTAACTAAATTAATAATAATACAGAAGTTTAATTTGGATTTGAAAATAAATTTTGTTTACTTTGATGTTAGTAGAAGTATTATTTTATCTAAAGTCATTACGGATGTTCTTTTTCCCCACCAATGTATATCGACAAGAAGTGCAATAAATTGAAAAAAGAAATGGCAATTACAGATAATGAAAGAAATTTAAGTAATATTTTTTAACATTTAATTATCGCATTTGTTTTTTCATGTGAATGAACAATGAAATTTTTCTGAGAAAATACTTGCTATAGTGCCAGAAAAAAAATTGTTTTATTCTTCATATATTGTAATTATAGTTGACTGGCAAACCTTTGGGAATTGGGAGAAAAAATGAAATGGACAAAACTTTTCCAAATGAAACTTCTGATAATTCTGTATATTACAACTAAAAGATTAATATTTAAATTAAAAGTTCTTATTATGAAAGTTCTTGTGAATCCTGGTGCGCTCTCTCCTAATATTTTACGAAATAATGATTTATCAACTGTTCATTATCATTCAGTTAATGATTTAAATTCATTATCTAAAAGTTCTCTAAACCAGCGTAAAAATTTACGGAATGATGGAGGCATTATTTAAGAATATTAATTATTTTGTTATTTTTCATGTGTTTTTACAATTTCGTACCAAAAACCTGAACTGGTAAAGTAGTTTTTCATGATTTATGTATTCTTAATTTTTAACTAATTATTGTTTAAAAGTCAATTTTTTTATTCTAAAAAAGACTTATGGAATTAATGATGCATTCGAAGTTTTTTCTGCTTGTGTATATATGCATACAATTTATCAAATACTTAAATATTTAATTTCTGTTTAAGCAAGAAATTTCTTATGAAACTATTGATAACATATTTTATTTTAATAATAGATAGTAAAATTTATTTTTATTTATTTCTAACTAATTATTTTTTGCTTTCAAAATGGCATAGAAGTTTGTCATTTGATCATGTTAGAAGAGTAAATATCTTTTTAAAAACTTTTAAGTGTAAGTATTTTTCTGCATCTTCAAAAATTTTCTAAAATATAAATAAACTAAAAATAAATTATTTCCACCGAATTTTACTTTACGAGTATATATTTTTCAATGAAAGTATGACTTGCGAAAGTGTAGGTTTTTTTTTTTTTTTTTTTTTTTTTTTTTTTATCAATGGATATCAAGATAAAATCAGAGAATAAATCCTACTGAGGATTGTGTTTTAAAGTTTCCCTTTTTGTTGCAGGTTTGCCTTAATTGCATATTAATTTTTAGGTAAATATGTTTTTAAAAATGTTTATTTATACATAATGATACAAAAAATAAAATAATGAAATGGCATTTAATTTGTTACTAATGTAGTATATAGTTGGTGATTGGAAATGCAGATATTTGCAGGTCAGGGATTCTATCTATTGTGTCGAGAAGGAAGTTTGAAGGGGGGATATTTTAAAGAGTGAGACATTTTGATTGAGTTGGCAAGAAAATCTGTCCTTCAATGTTATGAAACGTATATTTAAGCTGGAGATCGCTGTGTTGCTCTGTGCCACCATCTCCCTTGAAACTCCCGGTGTTGCTTTCTGTTTTCAACGCAAGCAGATATTTATTTCTAGTGATTCAAAGAATATCTCTGCATTTAATTCAAGTTTTATTCGATTCCATGAAAATAATGTTGCCTTGTCTTTTTCATCTGATAGCTATCCTTACTGCAGTGAGAATAGCGATGTTTCTTATGTAAAGTTTACATATATCATTTCATTAATTTCGATTTATGATGAGTATCTTGCTTTACGAATGTCAGAGCTGTTGCATCTAATTCAACACATGCTGTATGCATGTATTGAATTAGATGTAAACTCAATTTTGTCAAGTTTAATTTTTTTCTTGAGGCACTTTGAATAATGTATTTCCGATGTTGCGCAATTAATCTCGTGCTGATTTGCCTCCCGTAATCTTTAATTCTACCTACATATTAGATAACCGTCAGTGTAACCATGCTAGATGACATGGTTCAATGAGTATCATTAGCAGATTAGCTAAAACGGAAGACGTTATCAAATAATTTCATAGTCAAGATGAGTTGATATGAGTTTCTTAAAAATGTTTGTTTCCCTTTCAATGGCATCAAGATTTACTAACGGCTGAGTGCTGTAGTATGCGTGTCACAACTTGCATAACATTAGGTTCAACATAGCCTGATTCAAAGCAGGCTTATTATATTTTGACATCTGAGAGAATCCAAATAACAATAGCATCCAAGTAACAATAAACTGATGTATCCATTTTCATCCATGAACTATTTCCTAAATTGCATATTAAAGCAAGATTTCCTACACACTATAACACACTTTCCTTTTTTTTCTTTTCTTTTCTTTTCTTTTTTTTTTGAATTGGTATTTTCAGAATATGATTTGCATTCTTATAGCAGATATTCATTTAGATGGAGCAGTTTTGTATGAGGCAATTGTTTTCAAATAATATTTCTTTACTTTTTCTTTTCTGTTCACACTGACAATTGTTTTTCATATGTGACAGTAATGTTGAAAATCCGGAGCAAATATACTCATTTTAATTTGTTAATTTCTTGTGAAATGTTGAGAATATTATCTGTGTGGATGAAGGGGGTGTATATTATGTTGCACTCATTGTTGTACACATTTAATAATTTTCATACTAAATTTGTCATAAACGAAATGGCTACAACTTTTCGTTTTTAAAGACAAACATCACGATTTTCATTATTAATTAATACAGTTCATTAATTATTTTAAACAACACTTACTTTAATACGTTTTTAGGCCTTAAAGTTAAAATTTTTCTTTTATAAGTTTGAAAAATATTTGTAACTCACATGAACGCATTTTTGAAACATTAAATGAAATTTTGCATTTTTTTGTGAGACCTTTTTGTACATTGAGGCATTTTTTTCTAATCACAAAATGAGAAGCAAGAATAGGCAAATTTTTATAATGAAATATGAATTAAACATAATTATGGGGGAGAGAGAGAGAGATAAATGAATTGCTGTGCTCACAAAATAAATGACTTCATTTTATATTCTGATAGTTTAATTTTTTTTAATGAACCATCATATTATGAATTTTTTACCAGTTTTTCTTTCTCGTAATTATGGTAAAAAATTTTATTCTTGAAATTTTATTTCCTGAAGCATAAATATTCATAGTATACTTACTGTTCAAATTAAAGTAGATCTGAAGTTTAGGTAAAAGTAGTAAAATTTTTTTAAAATTATTTGTTAAATTTTATCGTTTTTATAAGTTACAATTGTAGAAAATTAAGTGAATTTGAATACTGTAATAAAAAATATCAGTATATTTTATGGCAAAAACACGGATAGTTTGGATTCAAATGTTTTTATTTTTTATTTCAAAAATACGAACTCTTCATGATAAGGAGAAGGAGACATGCGTGTGCATAACTTTAATATAAAATCAACTTATTGGAATATTTATGTGCAATCACCTGGTTATATCTATACCATATTCTTACCAATTACTTCTGAAAAAGTGGAAAATCATAATTTAAGGGCACAGAAAAACAATTGATAACTAACATTTTTTTATTGCCTTGTATTCATAGTTTGAAATAAAAAAAAAACCCATATAAATACCAATGACTTATTTAAAAAAAAGTGTTTCATAGAAGAAAAAACCTTTTTGAATGAAAGACTATTATCCAATCATATTCAACTTAAATGAAATATCTGATCTTCAAAATGTTGGCTAAAGATAAGGAGTTCACTATAATACTTATCGTGAAAAGTCTTTTTTTCTTACTTATTCTAATTTCCAACTGCATATATATTACAAAATGTTCTATATTCTTTTTTCCCCCATTATAATTTGTAATCTTTAAATTTTTTTTGCTTTTATTATTTGATCCCTCGCACACGCGATCTGCCTATTTATTGGGAAGAGCACTACTCCTTGACTTCTAAATACTGCCTAAAAGTTCTGTGCTAGGTATTTTACCATCATTGCTGCTCTTTTTGTATTAACTTCCAGAAATATTTTTGTTTTTGCTCTTAACCTGTATTCAATTTCTGATTTAACTTTTGAACGACTGTTCCAATACCTGCACGTGGCGTTCTGTGGGATTCCGATGGAGAATCACTGCGTGCACATTCTTATTTATTTTCCCTAATATTTAATGATAACAAAAACAAGTTAAAAATCATTTTTAAATGATATTAGTTTTTTTCTCCGTGATAAAATATATCATTGAATCATTTCATTTAGTAACATAAATTTGTTTAGCTTTTTATTGAAATGCAGCTGGACCTCCTAATATATATTTAGGGAAAATGTGATGGGAATTAATAGAATATATCTCTTTTTGCTTTTACTTCATTTTTCTTTTCAGAAAGTAGTAGATATATTTTAAATATGGTATTTTAATCTATTCTCTTTATATCAAGAATAATGGGATTTTTTTTTTACTAGAGAACAGATTAATCCATTTCTTTCATTGGTGTGTGAAATGTGTTGGGTTATTTTTAAGAATATCAATTATTTTAGAACTTTCTTCTTTTTTTTGAAAGTGCTTAATAAAAAGCGTTGAGGAACATATGAAAATAAACATCTTTTAGAATAAATTTTTTTCAATATGAATTTTACATCGGTTTATTTTTTCCTTTTTTTCCATTCATATATTATTCAAGCTAAATATAAAATAACATCTCCTGATAGTTAAAATTCTTAAGATTATTTGCCGGTAAAAGTTTTATTCAAGCTCATTTTTTTTTTTTTTTTTGCTCATTCACTTGTTAATTGTAATAAAATGTTTCATAATCTAATATGGGAATTATTTGTTGCTGTAAACATATTATGATCCGATGCTATTACATCAAGATTCTACTCAAATGAACTTTCGTTTTATGTACGGTCTATATCATACATAAAACGAACGGTCATTCGAATCCAAAGAAACTGAGATTAAAACTCATTTAAGAATAAGGTCTCCTGAAAAGGAAGTTTAGTTTTTTTGGACCAGTTTACCTGTCTTCGTTCTTGTCATTATTAAACATTTGATTTATTCAAGTAAGTCTTAGTATTAGAAAAGACTCGTTCAGAATTCTTTGCTCAAAGCACTTTTATCACTGTTGGAATTTCTCTCAAGGAATGTTATTCTGTAGTCTTGAATATACGATCAGGTCTAACATACTTCTAGATCTATTTTTTTGTGTGTTTAAATTGGTTATGTATTTGATGTTTTTCGTAATATAAAGATTTTAATTATAACAGTTGCTAAAATGGCTTTATATTCCTCATTGTTATATATTATATACATGAACAATAATCTGTTGAAAATATAGTTTGAAATAAGTTTGGCTCGATAAAAGAGTAAATTTTTAATGTCGATATGCTTTTTGTTTAAAGAATACTGATTTAAATTTATTATATCTCGGTTGAAGAAACCTTGCATCATTTAAATATGCATTAGCTAGAAGATGATAAATAGTATTTTCTGTTAAATGGAATAATATTGAAAGTTAAAGAAATTATATTCTAAATTAACACTAAGAGCAAACTATTTGCATATTTTAAAATCCTCAGATGCTTACGTCATGTATATGTTATACTATTTAAAATATGTGTTTTATTCAAAAATTGTATTAATAAGGACAAGAAATAGTCCAGTCTTACAATATTAGTTAAAAATTTGAAAAAGTAGATAAAGATCGACACATTGTTGTTTACTTTGTCATTTAAGTATACGTTACATTGTCAACATGTAATTAGACATAGGCGTGAAAAGGGGGGGGGAGAGAGAGAGCGAGAGAGATAATTGTTTTCATTAAATTTACGAATTTCTGGACCGCAATTGATTACTAGTTGCAATAGCTTATTCTATTGATAATATGCATCCCTTCCTTTAATTTTCCATATGTGTGTCTGACGTACATGCAATTCCTTCAATTACAATGTCAGTCATATCATTCTTTGATAAGGAATTCCCCTTGTTGACAGAAACTGTTATCTGAGATTCGTTTAAACTTATCTAATTTAGCCTTTGTTTATTTCATTCTGCAAAATTTGTCTTGAATATATAAGTAGGTCTAATAATACATCTCAAGTATGAAAGGAAAAGAGGCTCATTAATAACTCGCAAGAACCTATAAAATATACCGCGAAATTTCGAAAATATCCCTTATTTTACGGTTAAATTTAGATGAGATCTTATAATCGGGATGAAAGGCAAATTTATATTCAAAATTGTTACTGTAAAGTCTGGACTCTCTTCATAGTAGCATTTTTTTAAAAAACATTTGAATATTGAATATATATATATATATATATATAATATGATAATTGAACCAAACATATCCGTGCGAATTTAAAACATATTCGTCCCACTTAATGAGAGGCAATAAATATTATGCTACGGGGTGTATCGTAAAACTTAAATTATTGCTAAAAAATAATCGAGGTAGAAACTTAATTTTTATTTGTTATTCTTAAGATTTCCCTTCATAGTCAACATTCAGTGTTTACATTTCTCCTAACATTTCTTGACCTTTCGAAAGTCGTTATTCTAAAACTGAATAGACTGCGGCGAAAACCATTGTTCAATTTTTAAAATGACGTCAATTCTGTGATCGAATCTCCGACCTCAATATGGTTTTTGATTTCTGAAAGTAAGAAACCATCGCTTGAGGTGAGATCGAGAGAATAAGAGGATGTGGCAAAATTTCAAAGCCATATCAATTTGATTCCTCAACTACACCTCGAGATGAGTGATGTGTTTTCCACCTCGCTATTGTGTCATGACGTTTATTATTTCCATAAACAGCCATCATTTCATCAGATGCATTATCGGCAAAAAGACGGATGCCTTTGGGGATCATACCGCGCACTTTCGTTATCAGAGCATCATGCAGTTTGTTCAGAAGTGTGCAATAATAGGTACCAGTGATAGTCTGACTCCTCTCCGGGTAGTCTGTTTAGATGACTCTGCTACAATTCCAAGAAACGGAGAGTATGACCTTCCCTGTAGACTTCAGCTCCTTAGCCTTCTTTTTTTTTGGGGGGGGGGGGGAGGTGAGTCGCTGTTCTTCCACTCCTTGCTGATATCTTTGGTCTCCGGATCATATTTATAGATCTATCCTTATCAGGGGGGCCAGAAAAATCCTCTTCATCTTGTTCCAAGTGGCCGCGGTAGCCTAGTGGTCATGGTCACAGATTCGCGGCCGGCGATTTTCGTCGAGTCGTAGGTTCGAGCATCGTTGCCATTAAATACTCGCCGTGTTGCCGGGGCTGATGCACGTTAAATGTTTCGGGCCTTAAAGTCCTCCCGATGGCAGCGTGTAGAAGTTAAGAGAGATGTGCCAGAGACCAGATGTCATCATCGTCACTTGACCGAGGCTCAAAATTATGAAGTCCGTTGCCAAAAGGTCTCGAGTTGCTTTTAGTGCGACGTTAATAAAACCAACCAAACAAACAAACTTTTTCAATGTGTCAACATCCTCCCTTGAATGATGGTCTTCCACTTATTGAATCGTCAGTGAGAAACATGTGGCCAGTTAGAAAATTCCTTTTCCACCTCACTATAGAGCTCATATGACTGCCTTTCATTTCCATAAACAGCCATCATTTCATCTTGGATTTGCCGGGCACTGTAATTTTTCCATTGAAGGAACTTATCACATTACCAGCTTTTACTCCATACTGTGGTTTTACTTCAATCCACGGCTTCTTTAAACCAAAGAAATGAACATTCATAGCTATAATTTACAACATCTTGTACATAAAAATAAATTTATTTGCAGAATAAATTTTATTCAGATATCTCGATTATTTTTTGGTAATAATTAAAACTTTACAATTCCCTTTCATATTTTACTAGAATTTCCCAGTAAGGGAATTAGGAATGTATATAAGAAATAAAAATCATCAGTAAAATTCTGATTTGAATGTCTTAATATTTTATGCGGTGGACAAGTGTATTTTCAGGAATGAAGAGTAAATTTTAATTGAGTGGAGGCTTAAATTTTTTCGAAAGTGTGTGTTGAGATATCATGAATCTCATACTAGTTATAGATATTAAATAACTAGACTGACGTTGCTACAAAAAATGTACGCATTAGCCAAACGCTAACGACCGACAGCTGTTAAGCGTGAAGTCTTCTCTTTCGAATTCAATGCCTCTCGCTTCTGTAAACAAATCCGTATAGCCGTTGTCTTCCTTGTCATAAGATATATTGTTTTTGTTTCGCCAGAAATATGATAATTGTGACAATAGAGCAAAGAATTGTGAAATTTCACATGAAACTTGGAAAAAATGCTATTGAAACTTATAATTGATTGAAAGAAGCGTATGACAATGAAAGTTTATCGCGTGCACATGTTTCTAAGGGTTAAAGCGTTTTCAGGATGGTCGAGAAGACGTTGAAGGTGATTCACTCCCGGATCGCCGCTTCCTCGTCACAAACTGATGACAAAATCAAAAACATCGGTAATCTGGTTCGATCTGACCATCGGTTAAGTATTCGCATCATTGCTGAGACGGTAGGCATTGACAAATAATCCGTACGACAAATTTTATAAGAATTTTAACTTGCAAAGAGTGTTTGCCCAAATGGTGCCTAAAATTCTCTTGTTTGAACAATATGAAGCTTGCAAAAATGTTTGTACTGACACTTTGAATGCCATTGAAAATGACCGAAACATATTGGAAAGGTAAATAGTGTGTAATAAATCGTGTTTTTTTTTACTCATGATCCTGAAAGAAAGCGCCAATCCATGCAATGCAAGATCGTATATTCACCGAGAGCCAAAAATCACGTATGAGCAAATCTAAATTCAAATCAATGATGATTGTTTTTTTCGATGTTCATAGAAATGTGTAACTTCACTGGGTCTCTGAAACTCAAAATTTTTAATCAACATTACTACATTCATGTTCTGGCTGAACTCCGTGAAAAAATAAGGAAAAAGGGACCCAGATGATGGACGGAGAAGTCTGTCAAGAGGTTTCTAGCCAAGTATAGCATCCTATTCTAGATCACCCTCTTTATTCGCTGGATCTTGCGTCATGCGACTTCTATTTGTTTCCTAAGGTGAAATCTGCATTAAAAGGAACAAAATTTGAGTCGTTGAAGCTATGAAAGAGAAAGCGGCACGTGTCCTGAAGGAGCTGGCAGACTTCCAGCACTGTTTCGAACAATTGAAGATTCGCACGGAGCGTTGTAGGGATACAGGAAGGTTGTATATTGAAAATGATAATAAGTAAATATGTATGACATCAAAATGAAATGTTTTACAGCGTTTGTCTCGTTCTATATTAGCCACACATTGTATAAAACACTATAACATAAAGTATCGTGTTTTAAAATCTCGAATTACTTATCTCTCGATTCTAACACCTTATCTCTTGCATCTCACAATCAGAAAAATATTGTCTTTTAACAGTGCAATCACTTGGCATTTGCGAGACCGCTATAGCTTGATGTTTGAAATCGTGAACTTCGTGAATTTGTTTCGAATCTTTCCGTTTTAGATACCCTTTCGACTGGCAGTCTGGTAATGGAATTGCAGGTTTAGGAGTAAATTTCACCAAAATTCTTCATCTTTAATGTAATGTGATCTGCTGTATATTAAGTACAACAGGATCATGAAGTTTAACGTAGCATTGAAGTGTGTAGAGGGAAGTACTCTCGTTAAAAAAAAAGGGGGGGGGAGAAACACCTCCTTCCTAATTCCAATATCAGATGGATAAAAGTGTAAAAGCCTCAAAAGGAACTAAATTTCATATTTTTATGATTTAATGAACTAATTAAATTTTAAAAAGATTTTCACATTACACATGTTATTTCTCCTTCTTAATGATTTTTCATTTTCAAATAAGTACAACTTTCAAATTACATAATATTCTACTCAAAAGTTGTTAAGTTATGGGGCCTTAAAAATGGGTCCCCCCCCCGCAATGTTAAATGAGTGTTTAAAATATTTGATGAAGTAAAATTTCTTGCTCAGCACTTTTTGAAAATCTTTATTCCAATTTGTAGATAATTATTTTCCAATTCTAAGAAATATGTGTGTCATATATACAACATTTAACGCATTTTTTTAAAAAAATATTTGGATTTCTCTATGTACTGAAGACACTGAATTTAAAGCTTCTTGCTATTATCCATCATATAGTTACGGAAATATTCAAAACCAAAATCCACCTTTGGTAGCCGATCTTCCATAAATGCCCATTATTAGTTTATATTAAATATTTATTGATATAATTAATAATCAGTATCTATCTGTTTTTTTTTTTTTTTTCGAACTGTTAACTTTGATTTAAAAATTAACTTTTATTAAATTACTATCAAATAAAACAATAAAGTAAAACTAGTTGAAAAGAACCTTGTTTAAAAGTTTTAGCTGGAAAAAAACGTGACTTAGAAATTAACGAGATACAAATGAAACGGGAGGGAGGAGAATGTGGAAAAGTTAAAAGGTAAAAAAAGGTATTGGAAACTTTGTCCTGGTGAAATCTATTTATCAAAGTATGTTTCATTGGGAATTTTTTTTTAAAAGAAATTATATTTTGAAAAAAAAATAAGTGTATTTGAATACAATATTATATGCGTTTATGTATGCTGAATTATAACAGTCTTTGGCTACTTTTTACAGGTGTTTTAACATAATCAATTATTTTAAAATGTATGGACCCCCCCCCTATGTACTTTTACTCTTCCTTTATTAATGTTATATATGTAGTTTTTCTCGCATGTTAGGAATGCAGATCGCTCGCGTTTATTTTATTTATTTATATTATTATTATTTTCCATATGCATCGGGAGCAAAGGATTGTTTCTGGTTTTTGTTATCGTTCGATCATAGAGTATTATTTTAAAACCATTTAACTTCACATAAAAGGAAAGTTAACTTACCAAATTATCTGTTGCTCCCCCCCCCCAAAAAAAAAAAAAAAAAAAAAATCAAACATCACATGATTAGTTTACTGATAAAATAATTTTAAATGAGGAATTTTTTGGGATCAAAATGATAATTTTTAGAATGTAAATAATAAGTATAATTCAATTATTAAGAACAGTGAGAGTAAAACAATCGGAAACAATGTTTTTTTTTATTAGTATTTTTTATTTAATTTAGTAGCTTTTCAAAACAAAACTTTAACATTATTTTATGCGAGACAAACCCGACCCAAAAGTTCTGCTTTCATTAGAGCAATTAACAAGGTTTATTGATATTATTATAAGCAAAGCACTTATAATTATTGTAAATCCTCTCTAAATGCAATTTTTTTAGCCATTGTTGGTTCTAGTGAAATTGTCCTCTCACTAATAATACACTGCCTTCCAAACATTGTGCACGCAATGTAAATTTTCAATTTTCCTAAGTGTATTTGAATGCTTAAAATCGTTGTGGATGTAGATAACAATATACATATGTCGTACGTTACACACAATCACAATTGATTGTCTGGGCATATGATAATTAGGGAGTCATTGAAGGCTCCGTAAAATTTCTAAGGAAGGAGGAAGGTTTGAGGAAGTGAATTTAAATGCTGATATGAAGTGCTTGTAAGTGTTGTAGGATTGTATTTGATGATATTCGTGTTTTTGAGGCTGAAAGAAGACTGATGGCAGATAGTGGGCGTTGTCGGATGCATCGAAGAAGGGAAGTATATAAAAAATGTCTCTATTTTCTTTCGCATTAATCATTCAGTAATTTCTCGATTTTGAGAACAATTCCAAAATAAGCCAAACAGTTATCCTGAAAGCTGTACCCTTATCGTCCAAGAGTTACCACCCCTCTGATGATTTTTATAGTGCTATAATATCCAAGTGGAATCGACTAGCGACCTCCACAACTGTTAAATCCGTGTTTGCAGCGTCGCTTAGTAATATCTGCCTGCATTGTGCGCAAAAGGTTCTATTTGAAGAAATTGTACGCTGGAGTATTACGTGTTTGTGTTTTGCTAGTCGCTCAATGCAGAGGGGCAAGATTGTTTTTGTGAAGTGAATATGTCAATTTGATTGTTTCAAATTAGTGCAACATCTGTTCATGGACGAGTTCAGATTTTCTGTGGAATCGGATGATAAGCATTTGAGAATATAAAAAGAAGACACACGCAACCTCATTGGGAACGTTATCGAGCATCTCGCATTCAGATATGGCAGCGGTATGGTTTGTGTTGGAATTTCAGTGGGATATCGCAGTGAAATGCCCATCTTTATAGATGTAATTATGTGTTGACTGCTTGGTTTGGGGATGAATTACTAGACCCAATTGTTAGATTCTACACTGCAGCAGTTACTTCTGATTTCCTACTTATGGATAATGATCCTCGTCCACATCTAGCCAACTCCATTGACTTGTACCTGAACAGTGGTGGTATTTCTTGTATGAAGTGGTTGGCGTATTTTTCCGAGTGAATCTCAAAGAGATGGAATTTGCCCTAATAGAGGGATAGCCTTTCTAGCATAATTATATTTTTTTTGCAGTAGTTCACTTTTTGAATTAAAAAAAATGTAAATCGCGGGTTTTTATGAATAAAAATTAAATAAATGTGTTTTATTAAGGAATATGCCCACTCTCTTATTTGTAATACATTAGAACCATCGACTTTCTGTATTATCTATTGGTTGTCGGACTCTGGAAAGGGAGGTAACTTCCATTCGTGGTGCACTTTTTGTTCCAATTCATGACCACGAAGCAAAACGTAAGGCGGCCACCCGTTAGCTGATGTAGCCAAAAAATGCTCTATCGGATAAAGGTCTGAAGATGGAATTGATTATTTCATTCGCTCTAAACCTTGATCCTCAAAGATATACATCGACAAGCCTAGCTCGGTGAAGTTTGGCATTATCATCTATTAGGGTTAGTTTTTCACCAGTATATGGTGTTAGATATGGAACAAAGATTTCGTCCCAATATTTATTTTCGACCCTCCTTCTTGTCAACCATTTCTACCTTTTTTTCCAACTTCACGTCTAGACCACAGTTTAATCTTGTTTGGCGCAGCATAGCCATATTTGGCTCTTGCACCAATAAACTTTACATTCACTCACTCACTCACTCACTCACTCACATTCGTCCCAATATTTCACAGCAGTCAAGAGTTCTTCCATGGCGCACATGCTGGTCAGATTTACAAACACTGTACATTACATTTGTTTACAATCATCGGATAGTGTATGATTGCTTATTAATGTCGCATTGAGAAGCAACACTAGGCTGTTTGTGACAAACCTCGTAATTCCGAGCCACGACACCTGAGCTAGCACTTCTCTCTCCAAACTTACACGCCACACCAACGGGAGACTGAGGATTTTGACCAGATTCAACGTGCATTAACCCTTTTAAACTCTGTGTCTTTAATGGCATCAGAATTCGAACCCACGACTCAACGAAAACAAATCCAGCAGCGTGTGGCTACCACAACCATAAAATAACACGATGATTGAAAAAAAGAAATAATTAATTTTATTAGGACTGTACTGAATCACAAAATTTTGAAAAATTAAGCTAAAAGAGGATAAATACAATCTCAAATCCAGAGTTGCGTTTAATTTGTTTATATATATGGAAACACCTTGTAAAATGCATGTTTGAAAAGAAAGATTGATTTTAATGAAATATGTAGGTGGCGCTGGCGTTTTTGACTACTAACGCCACCTATACAACTTCGTAAATGTGCTAAACAGTTCAGTTGTTGTCGGAGTACTGTTATGTGAGGTTGTCATTGCATTATGTCAGAGTTAACAGACTTCGAACGTGGGCAAATTGTTGGAGCACGTATGGTAGGTGCTTCCGTAAGCAAGGTAGCCGAGGTGTTTAGTGTTTCAAGAGGTACTGTATCGAAGATTTATTCCGCATATTTGAAAAGCGGAAAAACATCATCTGCTAAATCACAGCGCGGACGAAAGTGTGTGCTGAGTGATCGTGACAGACGATCATTAAGGGCAATTGTGACTAAAAATAAGAAGACCACAGCTGCAAAAGTTACTGCTGAAATGAATGTTGTGTTACAGAACCCTGTGAGTACCAAAACAATTAGAAGGGAGCTTCATAAACAGGGAATTTCTGGCCGTGCTGCAATTGAGAAGCCACTCATCAGTGATGCTAATGCCCGTAACAGGAAAAGGTGGTGTTTAAGTCATAAAGCCTGGACTATAGGGCAGTGGAAGCGTGTAATATGGTCTGACGAGTCTTCTTTCACATTGTTTCCCACTTCTGGCCGAGTTTACGTCTGGAGAACGCCATCTCAAGCCTATAATACAGACTGCTTGTTGCCAAGAGTGAAACATGGCGGGGGTTCTGTTATGGTTTGGGCAGCCATATCGTGGTTCTCTGCTGGCCCCATGATAACTGTGTCAGGGCACATGACTGCCAAGACTTATGTGAACATTTTGGCAGATCAAGTTCATCCCATGGTACAAACTTTGTTCCCCGATGGTGATGATGTCTTCCAAGACGACAAAGCCCCTGTTCACACAGCTCACATTGTCCAGGACTGGTTTTCTGAGCACGAGGAGGATTTGTCCCATCTCCCCTGGCCACCACAGTCACCAGACCTGAATATTATCCAACCTTTGTGGTCTACATTGGAACGGAAAGTGCGTTCTCGTTATCCACCGCCAACATCGTTATCTGAACTTGCCACCGTTTTGCAGGAAGAATGGTATAATATTCCCTTGGCACACATACAGGAACTGTATTTATCCATTCCGAGAAGACTGCAAGCTGTTTTGGATGCCAACGGGTTTCCTACACCATATTAAGCAAAGAAACATGTTTTTTAAAAGGTGTTTCCATATTTTTGTCCAACCCCTGTATATATATATTTATGTAAGTGTACGGGAAGGGGGGGGGTGTCTGTTCAATAAACTCTGTGCTAGCAAACCTTTGTTGTGGCGCGTGCTGGAGAACAAGCCTATCCTCCCAACAGAAGTAAACCCTCTTTTATAGAAGATTTTATTGATAAGGAAGTCAGTATTATAATTGATAATATTTGTAAAAACTTCTACCTTTCCTTTTTAAATTTCTTTTTCAATATTTTTATTTTTATTTATTTATTTATTTTTTTAACTATGTGACCGCCACAACTGTTTTCTTTTCGCGTATCCCCTAACGGCCTCTCACATTCACCTTGGGGTATTCTTACCATCGGTTGAAAACCTCTGCACGAGCAGATGAGTCAGGGTAATATATTCATGTTCAGAAACGATTACAAAGTTGAGCTCATTTTAGAAAGCGCACGGGCCGTCTTGCGTGAGTGGGAGATACATAATGTATACCTAACAAAAAAAAAAAAAAAACTTATTGAAGAGAGCGGGTGTGCATTACTAGACTCGAGGAGGGGATGCGACCCACGGATCATGCGAAATAGCAGCAGCCAGTATGTAGGTAACCAGCCTAATATATTTGACCCAGAAGCATATGGTTCCAGATAGATTGACTACTCGGTGTCTTTTAATCGCTAATAATTTGGAACCATCAATTTCTGTAGTAACTGCTAGATTATTTAAAAATTATATTTCATGCAAATACATTTAGTTCAATAAAATATAATTTCCCTTAACTTATTGCTGAATGTTCTTGATTTCTCTAATGGGGATCGGGAGGATCAATAGCTTCCCGCGACTCAGAGGTGAAATTTGTTGCAGATTTTAATGTGAGAATTTGAATTGTTGTTAAAAGAGCCAAAATTAAACAGGTGATCAATTGAATTCATCACACACGCGCGCGCCCTGTATGTATGTGCGTGCACTGAAGACTTCATTAATAAGAGGTTTAAATTTTTTTTTTAAAAAAAAAAATTCAAATTTATCTATTCTTGGTATTTGTTTATTTTTCTCCTGTTCTGATTCATATATGAGACCCACAAAGTCTTTTGGGTTGGACAGGCCTGTTCTAGACATCCGACGTTTCCATAAAATCCTGAAAGTTTTTTTTTACCTATACACTGACCTTGAATGTTATCGGAAAGTCACAATTGTGATATTATTATTAGTTTTCCATATTTTTTTCAAAATAAAATTCTGGTATGTGTTTTTTGACCGACTCGGAAATTTATGGAAGCCATTTTGAAATGAAACTGCTCGTGGTATTTCAGTCAAGAGATCATATCCCATAAAGTATGTGATTAGCATGTTTTCAAATTGATATGGTCGTGGTTTTGATTTTCCTGTTGAAGTACTTTTATTTATCAAGGTTATCAAGCATTTGGTTATCAAGCTACCGCAATATTTATTGAGCAAGATGCGAAACCATTGAAATATCTCCTGTTTTTATTTCTAACTCTTTAATTTTCGAAATTCTTTTTAATTTACTAGAAAATCAAATAAATTCACTTTTTGCATTAAAAATATTGTATTTCTCTTTCTATATTGAACTAGAAATCCTTTTATCTTTCTTCCCTTACCATTAAAACTAGATTCTTTTTCTCTCTGAGATTTTGACGCTTTTTCATTGTATTCATTTCTTTTGTCTGATTAGTTATACATGGCCGCCGTAGCGTTGTTGTAATGGTCGCGCTCTCGCGGTCGGCTTTGTTTCTGCCGAATCTTGAATTCAGGCCCTGGTGCCACTGAAGACCCACCGTGTAGTGGACTGATGCACGTTAAATCTGTCGAGTTTTCAAGTCCTCCCGTGACGTGATGTGGAAGTTTAAAGAGGGAGGTGCCAGCTCGGATGTCGTCCTTGTTACTTGATCGAGTGTCCAAATTACGAAATTCGTCGCAAATAACCTTTGTGTTGCTTGTAGGTGCGACGTTAATAAACAATTTATCCGATCAGTTATTCTACATAGGGATCGTTTAATCCTTTAGAAGAAAAAAAGTTAATAACTTCAAAAATAAAACTGACTTTTCTCAAGAAAAGTTTTCCGTCGTTACGTTTTATAGAGCATGCATCCCATGTGCAGTGAAATTGACTCGCTTGTTATTGTAACCTAATAAAGAAAAATGATACTAAATATTAATTTCCATGATATATTTATTAATAAGGTTTAACAAAATGGTCAAAGAATTCATGTGAAGAATAATTACATACATCAAACTTTGAGCTATCTTTATATTCAATTACAAAACTGCTACGTCAGAATGGAATGGAAAAATACCCGCATTTAAATACAGCAAGATGTAAAATAACATTTAAGAAATTCATATTTTGGAAATAGAATCATCCAATTTTTATATTCAATTAATTCTGTATCTGGGAATTATATATAATAATATCTTTATTGGATCATATTCAGCAATTGTCACCGATCATAGAGATTATGTTCTGTATAAAAAAGAAAAGTGTGTTTCTCTAGCTCTTTCGCAAACTTTCGCTTTTTCTTGTAGCTTCATTTAGAACCAGGGCTCGCCTTCTTTGGTAATTACGGAAATTATGATCCCGAGGCATCCAGTGATATTTTTTTCTTATGGGGCTTACTGTCTTTGATAAACACGAGTGACGTGCTGTCTGGATATCCTAGCGACCTTTTTCTATTTTCTACCCTCCTTCTTGTCAGTCATTTTAAACTTTCTTCCTCTTTTATCCAACGTCTAGATCACAGTTACGCCTTGTTTTGGCGGAGCATAATCATATCTGGCTCTTACGCCTTAAAACTTACTCATTAAGAAGAGGAGTACATATTTCCCTCTATTTTTCGGAATGCAAATTACAAATTTACTGTAACTATACTCGTATAGCTATCCCCTCCATTAATTGCTTTTCTTGTGAAGTTTAATAATATATTTACATGACTATGGATCGTTGTAATATTTTGGCTGTTACTTTTAAATTGCTGAAACAAGTCCATTGTTCCAGAAAGATTAATTTGCAACTTAATTAGCAGCTTAATATCCCTTAACTTGCTGATATTTTTTTAAAAATATCAAAGAAAATCATCAGTTTGTTCCATGCTGAATTTATATAGTTTTTTTTTTTTTTTTTTTTTTTTTTTTTTGCAATAAATTCAACAGTTTTTTAATCTTTAAATAAATAAATAAAATAAAATTAAAAAAAAAAACACGACATATTATCTTAATTAGAACCAATTTTGGATATTTTTGTGTGTTTAAAGGACATCAAGTTTAATTAACTGCATAGTGCTTCCTGAAATATAAATGTACTAAGTTATTTTACTACTTATGCTATTTCGATTTTAAATCTTCTGGATTGGTGTGTGTGGGGGGGGGGGAAGGGCTGATCATTCTAAATATAAATACTTCATTCACATCATTCTATCTAAAAGTTATGAAAAAAAATAAATAAATTACTTTCCCGTAGTTGTAAATACGAATGTTCTGATCGCTTATTATATATTTTTTTCTCTTCAGGTTCAAATTTGTCTATATCTTTTAATACTCATGACTGAAATGTTCTTTTGAAATAATGGTTATGACTTTTTACTATCATGATTATTTTTAAAAACAAAATGCATTATTTGTTCTTAAAGAATTTGCTTTCTCTTTCCAGGTTAAAATATTGGTTCCTAACAGTACCGCAGGGATGATTATAGGAAAAGGTGGTAGTTATATTAAACAAATTAAAGAAGAAAGTGGTGCTTATGTACAAATATCTCAAAAGTCCAAGGACCATGCCTTAGCTGAACGTTGCATTACCGTTATAGGTGAAATGGAAAACAATAAAACTGCTTGCCATATGATTCTTGCAAAAGTTGTTGAAGATCCTCAGAGTGGTAGTTGTTTAAATGTTAGCTATGCAGATGTAACTGGTCCAGTAGCAAATTTTAATCCTACAGGCTCACCTTTTGCCAATCCTGGTAGTGTTCCTAGTGGTGCTATGAATAACAGCAACACCAGTTATAACTCAAATGGCAGCTTAAACAGCCTCAGTCCTACCGTTACCGATAGTTTTCACAGTCCTCAAACTGGTACCAGTCACACAGGAATTGTGCCATTTGCTGGAGTAGGCATGAGTGGCCCTACAATCCCTCCTACGAATGCTACTCAGATTATCGAAACAGTGAAAAACATGCTTAGAGGAAACGGTTATTCTGAACAAGCTTTATCGGAGATTAGTGCTGCAATGAATACTTTAGCTAGTTATGGATTACTTAGTCTCGGATTGGGTATACTGAATGGAGTCAACGGTACGTCAGTAGTAGGGAATTTAAGCATGGGAATGGCGAGCTCTTCAACTACTAGTTGTTCAATGCCTGCTTCTGGAATTACAAATCAGGAAATGTATACATCAGCTACCGCTGTGCCAGGAATGGAGACGACTTGCAATTCCGTAGCCACAACTGCACCAATGGGAGCTGGATCTAGTATATTTGGTCCGATTGGAAGTCTTGGTAATGGAATGTCTGGTTTAGGTCTTGGACCTGGTTTTACTTCTCCTACCACGTCCCGTTCCAGTGATCGATACCTTGTACAAGCCGAAACAGCCGTATTTGAATCGTTTCGAAGAACCTCTCCTGCCCTTGCTTCACCTAGTGCAGCTGCCTTACCTGTTAATAATAATTCTTTTGGATTAGGAACTGGTTTGAGTTCAGGACCCTCTAGTTTAAGAAAAAGTCCTACACCTAGTGATAGGCAAATAGGTGATACTACGAAAATTGAAATTGAAGTGGGAGAAAATATCGTCGGAGCAATATTAGGACCAGGGGGTAAAGCATTAGTCGAAATTCAACGTTTTAGTGGAGCCAACATTCAAATTTCTAAAAAGGGAATTTTTGCTCCAGGAACAAGAAATCGCATAGTCACTATCACTGGTCTCTCTAATGCTGTCAGCACTGCTCAGTATCTAATTGAGCGTCAAATAGCTGAAGAAGAGGCGAAACGAGCTCAACAAAATGCCATGGGAGTTCTACGTTAACGAGAACTCCTCTTAGTGTTATGTTATCGCCTTCCTCATCTTGATTCTTTGTCTACTGGTTTATTCCCTCTTCCGAAAACCTGCTAGCACTGTATAGTGCTATTCTGTGTGGTGATTATAGACCTTGCTACAGTTTTGAGTGAATAAATTGCCTGTTAACCTTGTTATCATACTGTAAAATATATACATGAAAGTTTATATCATCTAGAAAGTACTGAATAATAATTGTAGCTGTATTTGCACTGTTTGTTGCATAACAGCACAAAGCCTTGTGCATCCAGATGGAATTTAACCCGTATCGAAAGTATATACCAAGACAGATTGTTACTGTTATATCCAAGTTCAATGGCCGTTCAAAACACAGCCAGTTTTTTGGCTTATTAATTGAAAGAAATCTATTTAGTTTTATAAAGTTTGTTAGATTTTCTAGCATGCTTTTTTCTTCGGCAATAATTTGTTTGTGGACTTTTGCAAAGCAAAATTATTTTATAAATCTATGTTGATATTTGGCTAAGTCATTTATTCCGCTTTGCTTATTTAATGTGGTAGCCAGAGTTACTTTGTGATTGGAAGCATTTTATTGTTTGCTTCTACATATTTGTGTGTGTAAACGTATATATACATACTTATGTATGTGTGTATACATGTGTGTATGTTTGTGTGTATGTACATATATAATGTGTGTAATGTGTATATACATACAAAGTTATTCATGTATCTATATACATTATGTATTTTTTAAATAAATTGGAATTGGTAGAGTTTCTGAATGAAATGAATCAGAACATCGAGGAAAACTTATTATTAGCTGTGATCAGAATTGCAATTGATTTTGCAACGTTTATATTGTTTGATTCGTTTTTGTGTTAATTAATTACGTTAATTATTCTCAATTCTAGAATTAGTATGATTTTTTTCAGTTATTGCTGATTGGCTGTGATCTGTACTTGGCTATCAATAATTTGCTGCGACTGTGTAGCTCTAGTATTTTTCTTATTTTTTTATTATATAAATACAAATTCATGAGAATCAAACAATTCCAAGCTTATAACATATTTTGTGAATTTAAATCACAAAATAAATGGCTGTGATCTGCATTCTAACCTCTATTTTGTAGCATCTATTTATTTGAACTGTTTAAACATTTTCAGAATTTTTAAGATGAAGTTTGTTATTCCTTGTATAGGGGAAATGACATTTTTTTTATTTAGTTGGAGTCTTTCTGTAACAAATTAATCCAAAGAATGTGTTAATTATGAATATTTAAGTTGCACTTTGAATGACTTTACATACATTTTTACAAAAAAGTACATATCCCACATACATAACTTGGCTTTTCATTAAGTATTTGATGTTTAAGTCATGCAGAGATAGATGAGCTTAATTTTAAATGATTTATAGAATTATCGACATTTTTTTATGATGAAAAGTCATGATCTTTGAATGTTTAAAATGGAGAATACACATGAAATGCTGTAGAATAATGAAATGTTTTGCAAATTGAATGATTTTTAAATGTTCGTGTTGTTGTTTGAGTTCCATTACGAACTACTCCAATTTAAATCTGCATAAGGACTAATTTTGCCTTTAAAATATACATGTTTGTTTAAAAAAAAATTAAGCATAGATCTGTAGTTATTGTCCATTTCATCTCCAATTATGTTTAAGACAAGGTCACTGAGCAATAATTGGTAGGAAACTAAGCAAGTACTTAACAATAGCATTATATATAAAGTGCAAATCTTTATATAAGCGTTTTCTTGATCTAAAATCATGTGATCATACGAAACCATGAATATCAATTTGGTTTTGTTCAAATGGATTTAGTACATCCACATGTATCTTTTTGTCAACACTACGCAATTATTAAGCTTTTTGAATGAGAAATATTTTTAGAGTTAGATGTTGCCTTCTATTGAACTTAGTCTAATGTGGTAACTTTTGTGTTAAGTGCTGTCTTGTATTAAACGTGCGTAATATATATATATTATATATGCACCGTCTGTATATATATGTATTGCAAATATTTACGATACTTATTTAATATGCGTGAGCCTCTTCTCTTAAGAAAATAAGTGATTTAATTTTAAAAATCTGAGTGTATTAAAATTGAGTTTAATCGAAAATAATGTTCAGCAGCCTGAGTTCATCATTTGTCTGTGGAAATCTACGTGACGTGAAAAAAATCGTCTGACATTTCAAGAGCTCGACACAAATTCTACGCTGTAATGCTAGAATTTCAATTTTTTTAAATGGTGAGTCAAACGATTTTTTTGTTGTTTTTGCAGGCTCATGCATGTGAATATGTGTATGTACATATATATGTGTGTGTGCTGCATATGAAACTAAAAAAAGAACTAATTTTTGTGTAAGTTTTCGTTAAAATGTAATTATGAGTGAAAAACGATGTTTTAACTCAAGCAAGAATTGTTGACTATGTTTTTTTTTTCAAAGCATGTGAGTGTTTTTTTTTTTTTTTTTTTTTTTTTTTTTTTTTTTTTCTTGTCTGTTCATCAGTAAAGAACTTTTCAAAGAGATGCCTTCATTGTTTTATATATATACATATATATATATATATTGATCTTTACCATACCTCTTCACCTGAATAAATGCCATCAAGTGATACTATTTATAAGGTCTCAAAAGATCCCAGTATGGGAACATATGATGTGAAATGTGATTTCTCTTTTAAGAGTTTCATATGGATATCCCCTATGCGCCTCACACTTTTCTCCATTTTCTATGAATACCACCACCATCAATACCTATTGCACTGTGTGAAAGATTATAAATCGCTGTTTTATACTGCATGTGATTTAAATCCTGCTGTTTTTGATTTTTGAGCATCTATGTATAGTATGGTAATTTAATTAATTTAAATATATGTGCTTGTATATTTTAAGATTATTCTATTTCTAAAAAAAATCCCAAACGCATTTTATTATTACGAATATCGTAAGAATTAAGGCGTTAGAAGTATTCAAAAAATTTAACTGCTTTTGAATATTTAAATGTAACAGAGGGGGAATGCACTGCAGGAATGTCCTTTACAAAGACTTGTTATTCATCTCTTGCTGTTAAGAAACACTGTCCAAAATATTTAAAACTTAAGTAATTATTACGAATTATTTCTGCATCAACAGTAGTATTTATCTAATGAAAACTTTTTTTATCCGAAAAATAAAATACCTTAAATAGTGAATGAAAATGTTCTTTTCTTTTGTGTCTTCTATACTTCGTATGAATTATCAAATAAACATTAGAATATTTAGACTCCTTTTTTAAGGTTTTGAACTTTTATGTTTTTCAATTTTTCGATCGTGTTTTTTTAAAATCTTTCATATTATTCATTTGTATTTTGAAAATTAGACTTATTTCAAAATCGCCGTGACTGAGCACTTCCTTTTTCTGATAGCTTTGTAGTATTATTAGTATTCATTCAAATGCATCTAAAACGTTTCCTAAGATATGTTGAACTGTGATTATTCTGGCAAATTTATTGGTTGTTGACTGAAAATTGATAGTAAAAGAATCGGAGTTTTCTTCTATCATTTTTAGGGGTGAATATAGATTTTATTGATCATTAAGTATTATCACTGAGGATTCAAATGAAATTGGGTCATCACAAATAATACAAACAATTAAATTTATGAAAGCCTGACTAACGTAACATTTTCATATTCTTGGATCACAATATTTATTTCCAGTCACCAGAAGTAAGTTTTCCTTTTATTCATGTTTCATACAATTTTATTTCGAACTTATAATTTTTAATCAGTGCAATTCGAAATACTGTTTTCACACAGCTATTTGTTAATCTATTAGTTTGATGTTTTTGATCGTTAAATTGAATGCTTTCAAATGGTTTTTGTGAATAATATCATAAGAATTTTGCTGTACCTGATTGGTAAGAAATTCATCACATTGAGGTTTTATGATATCTATATTCTAAAATTATAAAGTAGCATTTAATATTAATTCTGGTGACTTAATTTTTTAGGTGTATCTGTGTCATAATATTTGTCCTCGTTTCGTTCCTTATTCATTGTTCTATTATTAAGCTTCCCCCCTCATTATTATAGATGTTTCCCTCCCTCCTTGAAATAAGCTATTGCAAAATTGCTGGATATATTTTAACTCTATTTAATGAAGGCAGGTTGACTTTCAAAGCAGGACCTTGAGTCTGAGTCTAAGTGAATGGCTGATTGTTTGTTAAACTGTTGAAAAAATTTCTCTTTGAGCGTATGGTTCTCTCTCACTCTATGCTGTGAATGTGCTTCATCTGAATCAAAAGTTGTTAATGATCCATCTTCTGCTCACTGCAATCATTTCCTTAGCCTGGTTTATTGCCAGTGCTAACTAGTCTTCTATCCATTTGCGTGCATGTGTATGTATGTGTAGTGGGTGGGTGTTCATGATGGTGGTGGTGCTGCCGTATTTTTTTCCCAAATATTCATTAATCTGATTTAAGAAGATACGTGCGCACTTAAAATAGTGCAAAGCTCTATGGTTTGGCTACAATTATATTCTAAGACTTAAGCCTAATTTGTGATTTTATACAAGTATATTTTGTTAGGAAAACTGGTTAAGAAATTCTCATATCATAATGCAAATCATTAATTATATTGCAAATTAGAACATTATTTTAGTCTCATGTTTACATGTGCAAGCATGCTCTTAAAAGGCTTGTCTTGTGAGTAATGGTTTTCAAATAAATGTTATTGTTCATTTGATCTAAAAATTATATAATTTTGAAATGAAAATATCTGTTTTATTGCTTCAAAATTCTGAAAGAAATAAAAAAAAATTATATTGCCCATCTTTTTGTCTTTTTTCCGTCTGTCATTCATATTAAATTGGCATTTTTTTTTCACGTTATTTTTAGAAATATAATAAATTAAATGACTAAGTTTTTTATAGTTAAAAAATGAGAAATTTCAATATGAAAACTTATTCTAACAATTCCATTCATTTATGATTTTTATAACCTTTGTTTTTAAATAATATTTTTATTCTCGAATTATATTGATAAATTTTTATGCTTATAAACTATTTATATACTGGTGTGAAATCAGAATTTTTTTAAAAAAATGTTTTAATCAAATTTTGAGGTAGATACTATGAAAATTCTATGGTGTTATAATAGATTAAATTGCACTACGTTTTATACTTTATTGATTGTTGTAAATTCTCCAGTATTGTCTAGTTTTTGCCACAAAATATAAAACATACCTTGTGACGTTGGGCCATTCGCTTTTTTTCTCTTTTTTTTGTTGGAAAAACTAGCGATCGGGCAGGACTATTAGCCTTGAACGAGCGAGGTGTGAGACAGTTCAGCCGTAATGTATATGTTGTTAGCGATGCCAAATATTGGCTCAATTTACCGTCCAGCTGAATCAGGTGCCAGTCGTATAGTTAGTAAACGGACTTTGCAATGTTCACTTCACCGTATGGGCTTCGGGAACTGTAGACCCACAAGAGTACCATTTCTTAATACACACCTCTGCAAGTCTTGCCTGAGCAAGAGAACACAGAGAATAGACTAAATGGCTGGAAACGAGTAACATGGAATGGTGAGTCTCGATTCCGACTACTTCACGTCGATAAAAGGTTGAGAATATGGCGTCAGACTGCACAAGATCATGGCGGCCAGTGTGGAACTGCACAAGGTCATGGCGGCACATTTATGGTCTGATCTCCTCAATGCGATTCAATTTGTAGAGATGATGGGCGATCACCTCCATCCATTTATGTTGTACTGTATTCCAACAAGACAACTACGCGTCTCAAAGGTCCCGATTGTCTGCTGTCTGGTTGAATGAGCATTCCTCTGACTTCTTTGTCATGAATTGGCCATCTAGAAGCTCAGACGTAAATCCTATTGAGCATCTTTGGGTTGTTTTGGAAAAAGGAGTGAAAGCACAACACATTTCACCAGTGACCATTACTGAATTATGGACAGTTCTAGCCGATGTTTGGCAAGCCATTCCTGTGGAACGCCTCCGCTAATTTGTTGAATGTATGCCTCGTCTTGTGGCAGCCGTTATCAAAGCCAGAAGAGCCCGAACTCGTTATTAATTGACTATCTCTAATTCAGTAGCACTTTAATGTATTAGTGAAATAGAACTGAAAGGAAAGCGGAGGGAAATAGGGGATAACGACAAGTTGGTATATGGTGTAGATTGATGTGAATTATCGTATTTAATCTTTTAGGCTGAAGGTAGTTGGAATATTTGAATTGAAAGTCCCTCCCAATGGATGAAACTTGATTTTTATTGATTAGATTAGAATTATAAAAATCTAATGAATAGATCTGACAAATTGTATTCAGAATTTAAAACGTAGCCTATTACAGGTAGAGAATGTGAGGGGAAACTCTAAACGAAGGAATAGGACGTGCACTGAAAAGTGTAAGAAATGATCGAAACGCAACCAAAAAGGGTCTACAAAAGGCTCGGTGAATCGAACCCTCTTGTAATGCTCTGCGAAAGACTCGAATTGTGTTGGTTCAATATATAGATAAATAATTTTTGTATATGATATTAATCTTCAGATATAGTAGGCTTGGGATTGACTTTTAAATATTCAAACGTAGACCTAAATAAAATAACTTGGTTATCATCATTATTTGGCTTTCTGTTTATTTAACTGATTTGGTAAGCGACTCTTATAAATTTAGAATGGAAGGAGAAGAAAAGATGGAGAATATCTGGATGCTAAAGAGAGTGGAACATTCAGTTGTAAAAGACTATGAACTCTTAGTATGCGTTATAACAACAACAACATTGAAAGATGATGCCTTTTATTTTTAAAATTATACAGAAATTGGTTTCAGTTTTGGAAAATGGGCTTAGAAAAGGAAAGTAAGATTTTAATGAAAAATACTTCGTATTTGAGAAACAAGTAGGGAAAATATCAGAAGAAATAAATGTATTCTACAGAAGAAAATAAGTTTTTCATTGGATGAAACTCTAAAATATAAAATACTTCTTTTTTAAGAATATTTTTATCTGTGTTTTCAATATTTATAATCTAAAGATGTGTAAATAAATTATTCTGAATTGTCTGACCAATTTTGTAACATCAAAGAACGTGTTAAGAGTACTAGTTTTGAAAATCGCATATTACACAAGGAATGGTCTCTCTTAAAAGAAAAGTAGATGTTTTTATCTGACCTTAAAAATATTTGTCTATTTTATTTCGCTATTAAAGAAAAAAAAAGTTGCTCTTTTTCTATTTCTGAAAATACTTTTTAAAAAACAAAAGTATTTTCTTTAATCATTGTTTATTGTGATGAAAGAGAAAAACCGTTCCCGTTAATATAGTCATTTAAAGAAAATATTATTATTCTAATTTTACAAATATGTCTTGTAAAGAATTATGTGATTATCTCTTCAGAAATATAATTCAGATCTTTTTAAAAAACTGGTTCTGTTGAAAAATATAAATATAAAAAAATATGTCATGCACAACACACAGGTAGTTACCAAATTAAGGAAACCCGTTATTTATATCCGTAGTATTTGTGATGGGGTTTCGTATTAATGACACGCAAGTATAACTACTAGAAATTTTTTTGTACAAATAGAGTATATTCTTCTACCTTTAGTTACCTGTTATGAAGCAGTGGTCATGCAATATTTTTTTTCTGTATACAGCAGCAACTTTATAGACTTTTAGTTAAGAAAAAATGTTGAAGCATGTTCAGTAGAAGCATCTGTAGCCTCTAGCAAAAAAGGCATTTTTCTCTGTAAAAAAATGCCCCCCCCCCCCCCCCAAATTAGCTTGTGTTGCAACACTAAAACCAGGTGAATTGATGAAATAGGAAAATGTATTGACAAAAAGATTGGAAATTAGAATTTCTCATTTTTAATTTTATGCTATGGCTACAGACGAAAGTACAGACACTATTATTAGAGCTCAAATGGCAATTTGTACTAAAAATATAAATAGCGAATGTAATTTGAGGAAAAAATGGTTTTTAAAGTGTCATTAAAAGACACAATTAAATAGAAAGGTTTATACGAATCAATGAAAAATACATTAATACGATTTTGTTTGTCCATTGTGAACATATCTGATATAGCTACTGGTGCTTCGATGGTAGAGATAGATAAACGAAATGAAACTGTAAAATTAAAGTATATAGACTGCGCAATGCAATTTCTTTCTCAAAATGTACGTATTATGAAGTATCATTGCAAAGTACATTAAGAAAAGCTATGCACAAAAGTTTTAAAGATGGATAATGTCATGAAGATTGTCATCAAGGCTGTAAATTTCGCAAGGACTAATCATAGCCAACTCCAGGATTTTCATAATTTTATAGACGCTGACAATGAGGGCATCATTTATTTTTCGGAATTAATATTGAAAAGTCAAGATAATATGTTGCAAATATATTATGATTTAGGAAATGAAATTATGTCGTTGGTAAGGAATAAAAAATAAATTTTTGCTAGAACTTGAAGATGAAAATTGGCTTAACAAATGTGGCATTTTTAATACACGTGACTGCTCCTTGAAATGAATTATATATGGGTCTTCAAGGTGAAGAAAAAACTTATAAATGAATGTTTCAAACTAGAACTGCCTTAGATGAAATTTAAATTACCACAATCAGAAATTATACATACAATTTCAATTGCATTCATTTCTTCATATTGGAAGAACGCGCTCTTGCTTTTCGGTTTGATACAGGAATTTGAGAATAATTTTAAAGATTACCAGAAAATCATCAATCTTTTGGAATATTTGCGATTCCGTTTTCTGTTGGAATAAACATACTATTTGCCAATTTTCAAATGGAATGCATCGAGCTGCAACCTTCCATTTAATTTCATGAAAAATTTAATCATGTCTCTTTGGTGAACTTCTACGTGATATCTTTCTACTGATGAAAATATTTTTCGCAATCAGGAATTATTTGTCTTCACTATTTGGAAGCACCTACAGTTGTGAGTAGTTATTTTTAAAGATGAATGATTGATTGGTTTTATTAACGTCGCAACACGAGGACTACTGCCAACGGATCTTGTAATTTTGAACTTCGGTCAAATGACGAGGATACTTTACCTGGAACCTCCCTCTCCTAAATTCCACACTACGACTATGGGAGGACTTGGAGCCTCGACAGATTTAACGTGTATCAGCCCCGACCACACGGCGGATCTTAAATGGCATTAAGGCTCGAACCCAAGACTCAACGAAAATAGTCGGCCACTGTCATGACCACTAGGCTACCCCGACATTTTTGAAGATGAGACACGGAAAATAAAACTAGAAGCAAAATATCTAATGAGAATTTTGTGAACTCATTGAAAATTGCAAATATTTCCTTCGAACCAAATGTCAAAATTTTTGTTTTTCAAAAACAGCATTACTAACATTTCACTAATTTCTAGCTGCTATCTTGTATTTAATATTTTATAATATAAAATTCAAGAATTAATGAAGTTCAAATTTCAGTTAACTACACAAGTTTGTTTTTTCCTCATCAGTTATTGTTAGAGTATTTTATATGTGGTCCAGAACAACTTGTTTTCTTTCATTCTCGGGCAGAAGTCTTCAACCTGAGTTCCGTGGAACCCCAGGGCTCCCTGAAACTTTGATAAGGGTTCCGCAAGAGATCACTATTTGCTCAATCAAAGCTCAAAATTTTAGTAAAATTTTAATTTTTATAAGACATCGAATTCTTAAAGGCAGTTTGCTTCTAAAAATAAATTTAAATATATTATGAATCAATAAAATCTTAAATGTCATAAAAGCCACGTGCTTCAAATACATTAATTGATACGCATTGGGTCACATATTAGTCTCCATTCTTAAGCTCAGGTAAAGAATCGTCTACGATTTGTCCACTTATTCACTATTTTCAAGGTATAAAATAAAATTAAACCGCCCTCTTAAAAATGAGATTTTTTGGGTAGACTGCATTTTGAAAGATAATATTGAATGCTTTCCTAATTTGCATGATATTTTAACAGATGGTAACGCAAATCCCGATAAAAAATGTAAAAGTTAATTTGGTCCAAAATTTATCAGGTCTGCAAAAATCATTTCTTGAATATTTCGCTGTTCAAATAGAAAAATTTTCTTGGATCCAAAATCCTCAAGACTGTGACACCTCCGAACTCCCAATATAAGAAAGAGAATAACAAATTGATAATTCGACCGACACTCAAATGAAACTAAATAATTTTAGTTAAGTTGATATTATGCATTTTTGGATTCACATTAGAAAAGAATTACCTGAAATTGCCAAAAGAGCTATGAAACATCTAATGGCATATGTTTCAATCTATGCATGAGAAAATTTTTTCTCTTTGTACGCTGCAACAAAACCAAACTACAGAAACAGATTGAATACTCAAGAGGACATTAGGTTGCAGATTTCAACAATTATTCCTGGTGTAAAAATGCTTTGTAATAAAAGAAAATCACAAATTCATTCATTCATTAAAAAATTTCTTTTTATAAATTTGTTGTGATTTAAAACATTATTGCTTTAGTTTATTATTCGTAGAATATATTTTAGAAAACAAAAAAAAGAAGGAAAAAAAAACATCAGCTATTTTACTATTCATTATCTTATTAAGACGTTTCTATTGTGATAAAATAGAGAAGCATTAATAATTTTGTATATTTGAGTAGGATAAAGAGCTTTGATACCTATTTTTCTTCTATTTGATCAAGAGAATGGTAAGATCAAAGGGTTCCCCAAGGTTTAAAAGGTTGAATACCTCTGGTCTAGGGAAACTGCAGCTGAACACTCCTGATATACAGACTTCTCATTTTTTTTTTAATAAACAACTATATGAATAAACTTTGCTGAAACTATTGGAACCATTTTAGAACTCGAACGATTTATAAAAGAAGGGGGGGATGTAAAAAACTATTATGCTAAAAACTTACAGCTTGACACCAATAGTGAGTCCTTTTTTCTTACGTCGAAGGAATTTTCTACAGAAAAATAAATAATTCTGTATAATTTATTTTCATGAGTTCTTGATAGAGCTATAACAGGGACAAGACTCTTCGTGTTTTTTAAGCAAAATAAAAAAAAAAGTCTGCTAAATGTATTCGCAGTACACTGTATTCTTCAACGTGAGCATTTGCTTACCAGAAAATCTCAAATAATTGCCTAAATAGGTGTTATTCCATTATGTCTGGAAAACGTTAAACAAAATAAGAAGCAATTTATTGAGTGATAGAATATTTAGGTAACCATGTATTGAAGTAAAATTATCTTCAACCGCTTATTCTTCATTTTTTTAATTTGAACTTGTTGGCTATCAAAAGATTCTAGTTTTAAATCAATTTTAAGAATTCTTTGAATGTGGACTGTGAAGTTTTTTAAAAAAACCTGGTATAAGTATTAATCCTAGAATCTTCGATTTGATTCCTAAAAAATAACGTTGATTATTTTATGAACTTAATAATAAATTAATAAACTATAAAACCAATCGAAGAGGTAATAATTTGAACTCTCTGAAAACAGAAGCTGTTATTTTTATATTTTTGTTGCGAAGCTTCTTCTGTACAAATTAAACTTAGGACTTGAGAAATTCGTCCAGTTTTCAACTTTATCAACATTTAAAAAAACAAGATAAACACTTTCTTATGTATAGTACCTACACTAAGAGATTTTTCATTCCTATTTCTTTAAACAATATCAAGATCTAATTAATATCTCTGTATCATATTGGATTTTGAATCTCCTTTGGGAATAGATACGATACTTGATGATTTTTTTTCTTTTTGATTGGTGACCAAAAGGGAAATCAAAACCTTCCTCATCAAGTGACTCATAAAACTCAGCTAGAAAGGTACTCTCAGTCAAAACTCGTTAGACCAAAATAGCTGCCAACGAGGATAATATAATTAATTCTGTGCTCCCTTTTCATGCATTGATTTAGAAGAATCTCCAAATTAAAAATAACTAAAACAATTAATGACAAATAAGGAATTGAAGTTCAAATTCCAAGTTGCGGGGAGGGGGGCTACAAAAGAAGATAGCAACACTTTTAAAATGGATTATATGGCCATGGAGTGAAAATGTTTTTACTTGTATTTAGAAATTTTGCATCACATTACTACGTATTTCTGAATTTTTTTTTATTTTGAAAATTCATTTGCATACGCTTTTGATTGACTCGATAACTGTTTAAATGTCACTGGCGTTATTCTGAGAATGGTAGTATAAAAGAGATGAGGACTAACTAAGTGAAAAAAGTACCTTTATATTTTACTTTTTCAACTGTATAGTTATTATACGGAAGTTTTACTACGTCGAGAAATAACACTATTTTCCTTTTAGCTATTAAAGTAAGCAATATTAGCCATTTTCTTCTTTTGTAGACATTTGTCTAGATCTGAAATACGTCGATTCGTAAGTCAACGACTCTTAATCAAAGCTTGGTCAAATATGGTCTTTGTACCGGCAATTTTTTTTAGTTTAGTTTTTATTAACGTCGCACTAGAAGCAACATGAAGGCTATTGGCGACGGACCTCGTAATTTTGAACCACGGTCAAGTGACGAGGACGACACCTGAGCTAGCACCCCCTCTCCTAATATCCACACCACGCCAACGGGAGGACTTTGGGCCCCGAACAGATTTAACATGCATCAGCCTCGGCTACACGGCGGGTCTTTAGCGGCCAAGGACCGAGCCCGCGACTGAGCAAAAAACGCCGGTCACGAATCCGAAGCCATGACCACTAGGCTATCGCGGCTACTTTGTACCGGCAAAGCCAATCAAGCAACATTTTGAGCTTAGAATTTTGACATTATGATGTTAACATGCGATAATAATGCAATAGAAACGTAGATGGACAATGAACTTGTGTATGTGTTGAAAACTTTATCAATACTATTATGCTTAGTTTATTTAATATAGCGTTTTAGCTGCAAAAATGATTTTCGGCAACAGAGTTTGTAATTTTTAAAAGGACGAGAATGACATTTGTGGTCGGGGGGGGGGAGGTGCGGGGTGTCATGATAGCCTATAAGGTTCATTAAAGTCCTGGTGACCAGTGTATCGCATGTTTGAGGCCGATTTCTAACAAAATTGTCGTTTGGAATTATGGAGACCGCTGCACATTTGAAGTGGACCCAATATATTGACATTAATATGCTGTCGAAGTGTGTTACGCTGAGATGCCATCATCGTCATTTAAACATAATTTAAAATTACCAAACCTATAGCCAAAAGCCCATTGCGTATCTCAAAACTGATATAGAATTCAAATTAAACCAATCCACTCTGTGGCACGTGAGAACTTTGGCATCTAGTTATTTAGTTGGAGAAAATTAGGAGGAAATTGCAAGTATTTAAATTAAATATTTTTATCATATCATTAAATATAATCGAAGCAGATAATCAAGAATATTCAGATGTTTGAATTTTATAATTTGCACAAATGTTTTTTTTTTTTAGTGATACTTCTTATATTTTTAAAATTATTTGTCCTCTGAATGTAAAGAATAATCATAACTCCTGGTTGAAGTTCGAAAAACACATTTGCAAAGAAATAACCCGTTATTTTTCAAAATAAAAAACTATGAATATGTTCTGCACACGAATACGGAAATCAAATAATAATCTGTGGTATTTACAGTCAAAGAGAGCGCATACAATAAGTTAACAAATTTTTTTTATTATATTATACACAAAACAAATTATTCACAACGATTTACAACTACATGATAAGGAACTACAAGTTTCATTTCATACTTAATGAATTATGGCTCAAAACTTGATATGTATACTGAAACAAAAATGTAGAAATCATTTGATAGAATTCACATGTGTTAAAAAGTGTAGTTTAAAAGCACAATACTTTACTTATCAAAATAAACTTATGAGAAAAACTAAAACATAAAAAGCATTTGTTTATTGTATGTTATCAAATTTCTTAGATTTGAGCTATTTCAACAAATATTAAAGATAAAAAATTCTGCGGATTTTAATTATTTAACAATTTAATTTTTCAATTTGGTTATAAAAAACATAACTTTCATTTCTTTTTCAGAAAAAAAAATATATTAGACTAATTGAACCGATTAAAAAAATATAAATTTAAAAAATCTTCAATCCTTTAAAACAATATATGATTTATATTTTAGCAATAACATAAGAATTTGAGGAAAAACAATATCTTTTGCTTATTATTTAGCTACAAGAAATATTTTTAAATATGCTATTCAGCACATTTAAACCCCCTTTCACAAAAAATTATAATTCTAAGATTGAGCTAAATTTCCAAATTGAATAAGAATTCGTCTCAATCGAATATTACTAATTTTGAGATGTAACTAATTTTAAAGAAAGGAATAAAACTATAGAACTAGAATATTAATTTATATGAATGAAATTAAATCTTTTTATACTTAATATTTATTTAAAGATTACTTAACTTGTTTTGCAAATAAGTTTATTCATTGTGCTTTTGATTTCTTGTTTTGCACTCAAATTTCTATTTGAAAACTATAGGTTTAAGGATCGGTGAATGAATAAAAATTATAGTCAATATTTCCTTTAAAGATTACATTAACATATTTATAGGTATTTTTAGACAGTTCATTATTTAAAGGATTTTAAAGGCATATTTCTTTCGCTATAATATTCCAATCAATAATTTGTTCAATATACAGCATTCGCTTAGTATATGAATTTCAATCACTTAAGATCACACTATGCAACATTTTTTAATTTCTTTGAAGCAAAATAATTATTTATTTATTCAGGCTGTGGTATTAAAATAAAAATGAAATTCTAAATTTTAAAGTCAATTTTTAAATCTCCAATTAAAAAAAGTTAAAAACCATTTATTTACAAAAAGAAAAACTAAAAAAAGAACTGGTTGTGCCTGTAAGCACTTTAGATATATTTTTTCAAATTACAAACGCATTCATTGTTTTAAACATACAGCTTTGCATTACAAATTACTTTTATTCACGCATAAAATGTATTAAGGAGAGATGCAAAGTATAATCTTATTCCGCAATAACTATAAAGTCTGAAAAAACAGTAAAATGGAGGATAACTGTATGTATGATTATTGCTTAAAATTAGCAACATAATATATTTTTACACATTGCATTCCACATATAATTTTACAAACATCTTACAAATTCACAGTAGAATCATTATTTTAGACGCGATATTTAAATATCAGCTGTTTAAGCAAATATATTCGTTTTCGCATAAAAGTCATAGGAAACTCTTATATATTGCACTATCAATAAGAAAATTTTTAAACTAACTGCCATGTATAAACTTTACATAAAACTTGCTTTTCGTTTTTTTTAGTTTACAAAATTACACTGAAATATGGTAATGTCAAGCATATCAGATTACACACACTTTTAATTATAAAAAAAGAACATACGCACAGTTATTTGCAATCATACAGATAAGCATGTATATATATATGCATAATGATATATATTAGCATACCCTTTGTAAAGTTGTTTGTGCGCAAAAGGACAGTTTTTTTTTCCTGTAAATTACAAGTAAATGGGCTCTTAAAGCTTTATTTTATTTACATATATAAGGTACATATTGAATCCCAAAAGTTAGCCTCACATACATGTATAAATGTGTGTATGCTTATCAAATATGCATGGCTTAGGTGATCGAACATTTAATAAGAAATTCAAGATAATACATAGCAACAAGCAATTTATATCATCACATGAAACACTGAAATAAGCAACACAACTGTCTAATAACTTTGCTGTTCACAATAATCTAGAACACACTTGTAAAAAATGATTTATAAAAATGCAATAAAAACTTTTTTTTTTATTTTTATCAAAAATCTTAAAAAAGATCACAGATAAAGGCAAGCCTTATATAAATTCAAAAATCATTATCATTCTTATATGACTTGAACAGAAGTCAGTGATACACAGGAATGAAGCAAAATAGTTACAATTCAGGTTAATTATTGTAGTTTACTCACACACCAAGTTCATTGTAATCAAAAAAGCATTAATATATTATGCCTCAGGTTGAAAAGAAATTTAAAAGGAATGGAAACAAGCAACTCTTCTTGCAGATATTACTATATCCTTATTCATTTGTTTGCTTGCTTTCGAAGCAATATTGATTTAAAGTATAATATCTAATATTATTTTTCGTTTTCAAAATAAAATTGCTCAAATAAAATGTTAAAAATGCACAAATACTTAAACAGCTAAACTTCTGATGACCATGCACAATTTTGATATATTGTTCTCTGTTTATTAAAACTGAGCAAAATAAATCAAAATCAAATATACGAAATAATAATTTTTATATACGAAATGGCACACAAAATGAAATAATAAGCCCATTAGTCTCATAGCTTATATGTTTTGCATAGGAATGGATTAAAAGTATAATTTTTCAAAAATGTATGGCTTGAAATACATATACTGAGACTTTTCGAAATTACAATTGGAATAACAAATTCATATTTTGAGTTTTTCGTTTTTTAAATAAACATGCAAACAAAAAAGCAATACAACGCTATTATATTACTGAAACAGCTATGAAATCTACTGTGTATATAAAATGGTTATTTGTTTTCCAAATGTTACAATACAATTAATTGTAGAACTTGTTCAAATATTATTAGTTAAAACCAGAATGAGCTGTTTCTGTGCAATTAACTCAAATGTAGAGAAATACATACTTATTGACGTGGCTTTCAATTAAGTGTTTTTCAGAAGATGGAACAATTGTTTGAGAGTTTAATTAAGGCTGATCTAAAAGAAAGCTGAAAATAATAGCTAGAAAGTCAGTGCTGATGAAGGGAATAAAAAACAAAGCAGATTCTTAAAAATACTACAAATTAGTTTTCATGACATTTTTTAGGAAAAATAAGACAAATTCAATTTAACAATGAAAAAAAAGTGTCTTTACAAATAGGGTGATGGAAGTGGAAACGGTAAGCAGAAATAATAGTAATTGTGTGAGTAGAAAATGATTCATTACTCTTAGGTGGCATGGATTTATCAAGAAGAATAAATAACACCATACCTGATACCATTACCCCTGTATTAAAAAAACATAACATTCAAAAAAAATTCAAGAAAATAGAAAATTTAACAACCCAGTAAGCTATCATTTATTCTTATTAGGTACTCATGCTTATTCATTAAAGAAAAGGCATTTACTAATTCATTCCCAAATAAATAAAAAAGGCAAAACATATCTATTTTAGTATTTTTTGTACTAATCAGGTAAATTCTTTGTACACTTTAGAAATAATTCTAACAAATCAAATAATTGTTTGAAGGAGCTGTATTTCTAACATTTAATTACAATATTTTCACAAGAAATTTTAAAAAATGATATTTGAAAGCGTATTCAATTCAAAGGTAGGATTATATATAATTACAAAGTACACATATAATAAACAACAATATTTATAATTTTTAAAACATTATTAATATTATGCAAGTTTCTATAAATGTAATAGCTTTTTCGTAATGTTTTATTTTAAACAAGAAATAAGAAATTTCATTAACTGAGAAATATTTAAAATAATTTGTGTATAATATGATCTAAAACCAAAACTACTAAAAACATTATCTCAACTTTTCTTGTTATCTATTATCCTCTTTTCAAATTTTTCCAAAATTAGGAATTTCATTAACAGGCATTGTAATTATTTAATGAATTATACAAAGATTTTCTAAATTCGTTGAATTGCAAAAACTAAAATTGAAGAGATTATGTTTAGTATCCGTAAAAAGGCTAAATGTCCTTCCCCGAATCGTTTTATTGATTTCCACATTCACAAACGTGTTTAATATCTGTTTATTCAATTCCTTTCTTAAAGATGTTGCACATAATTCAGTTCACAAAACAAATTGTTGTTGATGCATGACGCTATTCAATATTTAAGAAACTCGCTGCTTTTTCTTATTTTAATATATAAGTCTTCAACTAATTTCATTATAAGTTCACAATAAAAAATAAATGATATAAAATGCGAAAAGATAATTATTTTGTATTTGAATAAGCATTAATGATTTTTTTTTGCAAATAAATACATCTTTATGTACAAAACATTCAATAAATATATAATACACATGAAATTTAAGATTATAATAAATAATACAATATTCACAATTTTTATATACAATATTAAAGAAAAGTTATTCATTTTTCAGAAGTTTATTTCCTTATAAATAATAAAATAAAATAAATATAAGAATGTATTAAAATAATTTAAGATGATTTCGAGATTGCTTTCTTTTAAAATTTACGGTTAAATATAAAACATTCTAAGTATATAAGTTTTATTTCTCGATAGTTTAACGTATTGAAATGTCAGAAGTTTATAATCTTTCGAACATTGTACAGGGAGCAGTTTATCCAGATTCAACTTCAAGACTTGACAGAATCTAAAATGACTAGACAATCGACTCATATAAAACAGAAATAGCACCCAACAATTTGTAATTTTTTTTTTCAGAATACAACGGATGTCGGTTTGAAATCATAAATATATATTCACAATAAATTCCTTTTCCAGTCATAAAAACCTTATGATTTTTCCAAATTTTTACATTTTCTGAAGATCATTTACAGAAATTTTATGAATGAATTTGCATTTGCTTTGTGGTAGAAATATGTAGAACATAAAAAATATCACTAAACTTTCAGTTTTTGAGTAATTACTCGATCTCTGCTAGATTCCCTCGGAATGCTTCTCCACTGCACATTGTCACTGTTGGAACTACTTGATTGATGAAGAAGCAAAGTTTGGCTTCCTTTTCTTCTATTGCGACGACTCTTGGTAAAATCTTCCCCAAATACATCACCAGTTCGAAGAGCCGATATTAAATCATCAAATTCGCCCTTTTCAGAACCTGCCTTTATTGCTCTTATGCCGTTAATGCTACCATTGCGAACTCCAGAAGAGCCCTTGAGTCCACTGTCTTTACTTGATCGATCTACAAGTGTTTTCCTCTGAAGTGGAAATGAATATTCAATTAGCCAAAGTTCTAAATTTTATTTTGCATTCAAGACAAAAATATATGATAGATGAAGACGTAAAAATATATTTGCAAGCAAAAACACTTAATTTTAAATATTTCCGCCACTCTTTTTACTTTTCAATTCTACGTTGATGTATAATAGTGAGTAAATTAGTTTTTAAATGACACTGATCAACGCTTAATCAAAAAAATATTTTAAAATGATAAGTAATAATACCTCAGTATCCTGTTTCGCCCTTTTCTCATCATCTTCCCGTTTTCTTCGAAATGTTTCATTGTCTTGTCTAGCTTCGTTAAAAGATGTTAGGAATGTATCGAATATTGCAAAGAATTCATCTGGTTGTAAGTGAGAAGGATCTTCACCGAAATGTTTAACTACTTGATCATACTGAAAAATAGAAATCCATAAGTAATCCAACTCGTTTTATTAATTAAAAACAGTAATTTTTTTAACATTTATACAAAGGTTTTTTAACAACTGCTCGAATCGTGATTTTAAAAAAGTATATATATATATATATATATATATATATATATATATATATATATATATATATATATATATATATATATATATATATATATATATATATATATATATATATATATTAATATAATGACACATGCAAAAGTGTAAAATGGTTAAATATTAAATTTCAGAAAAATTTTGAATCTGAAAAAAAAAAAAGCAATTTTTTCCAAAGTTTGCTAAATACATCAAAATATTTACAGTTCAAATTTTTTTTTATATAAATTAGGCAAAATTTTATTTTAAAAGCCATAGAAAATTGTTGTAGTTTGAATGAAGATGAATAAAAAAAAGAAATGGGTATTTGTCTGTAAAATCCATTTACAGACGAATAAGTTTTTCAGTATTTCATTTGAAAGGTAATATTACTTTCAAAATTTATTTTTATATGACTTTTCAAACAATGCAATGGATTTCCAGAAGCATTACTACATATATATATATATATATATATATATATATATATATATATAATTAGTTTTGAATATATTGAAATGACATATATGTATATATTTATTGTATAATTATTCAACAGCAATATTAATTATTTGTCCCCTATTTCTGGGATGGGCAATGCCTACTAAATTTTACATTTGAACAAATATAAGTGAAATAATTTTAATGACCCTAATATATGTATTATAACAATTTTAACGTTGAAACACACTAACCCTTTGTTTCATTTCTTGAAAGGTATCTTCCAATTCTGAAAATCTGTAAGTTGCGGTAGTTATGAATTCTTTCATTACAGGAACAAACTTGTCACCATGTTGAGGTGGCTGTGAACGGTGAAATTCCAGTTCCTAAACATACATCGCATGAGTTACATATAATATAATATATATGAAATACAGACACACGATAAAGAAGTTTTCTGCTTCAATATTTACATACAATTCAAATACGATTTAGGAAATCAACTATTGAGAAAGGAATTAAAAATATAGGTTTCAGTAAGTTACGGTATGGAATATTTTACTTGAAGCATTGAATTATTTTATACATAAGGTGCATTGAAAATAATTAGAATACTAATAATTTTATAACTTTTAAGACCTTAACCTCTTACCTTTTGTACTTCTTGGAGACCAGATTTTAAACTCTGAATTTCCTTAGTAAGTTCATTTAAACTAAAAGGGAAAAGTAATGTAATACGGGAAAATTTTAGTAAATAACAGCAAAATATCAAAAATAAAATATATACATATCAGCCAGAGTAATCGTTTGATTTTCCTTTTAAGCATTTGTACAATTTTTTTTATATAGAAACTTCTATTATTTCTTTTAAACGCCATTACATTAAAAGAATATAAGATAAGAGAATAAATAGTTCTTTAATTTTAAATAAGAAAGCATCATCAAAAAGAATGTAAATCACAATTAAAACAATTAAATATTTTTAGACTAAAATTTAATGAAGCTAGAATCTGTAAAGGACAGTTTTAGTTGAAATTAGCCTCACTAGATGGCTGCACAAGTCAGCTAAACATGTGGCTTGTTCTTAGAATAAATAAGTAATCCTAATTATTAATTAATTAAAATTTAAAAATTGCATTATAAAATATTATTGATACACCATATAATTTAAAACAAAATTTATTAATTTTTTAACTTTATTAATTTATATTTCTGTATTTTGTATATTAATATTTTGGTTAAATTGTGAACATACTTTAACTGTAAAACAAACTGTGATCATTGAAAAAAACGTTGTAATTTGAATCACTCTGCTTGTAGCTTCCAAAGTACGTTGTCATGTATTTGAAATCGGGTAAAAATAAAATTCCACAATGATCCGCAACTGGTGAATAAGAAATCTCGATTTCTTTTTTTTTTTCTCATACATAACGCAACCTAAGTAAATTAAGTCTAACTTAATCACTATCTGAAGTCACAAAAATCGTGACCGATAGGAAAGAATAATTGACTAAATCAGCATTCCTGTGCCAAAATTATAAAGTTACTGATGGAAGAACTATTGAAAGTTCACCAAGCTGCTATGCAAGAACTATTGAAATTTAAGGAAAAGCCTTCGATCCATCGACAACAAAAACTTTTAATTGTTATTTTTATTCAAAACAGATTTGAAATCATTGAATGTTTCTGATAGAAAGACGTGAGCAAGTATAGCTGTTGAGGTTGAAAGGTAGAGCCAAAAATTTAATTTTTTGACAAGGAATTAGTGAAAAACATCTTTAGCATACTACGTCCGAGTAGAGGATTCCGAGTTCATTCAATATGCTTTGAATGAATGGTAATAACTAGTTATTATAGTTTGAGAAAAGTTAAAATTATGTTTTTATCAATTTAAAAATACATTTAGAAAAATATCAAGGGGTTACTTAGAGTATTGAGAAGTTACCGAACAAGTGTTCGAGTAGACAGTGTGGTCTTGTTACTGTCGAAGGCTTGGAAAGCTTGTATATAGGTGTTCAGTCCCGAGGAAAGTGTTGGGAATTCGAGGGACTTTAAGGGAAAAAATTAACAGATTGAGTCTTTTGACATGCGGCAGAGGGGGATCAGCTCTTTAATCATGATAATTGACTTCACATCGTACAAAAAAAAATAAGTTTTAACTATTTGTCTTAAAATTGTATTATTGGTGACGTGAAATTATCTCAGATGAGTCCTGGCTCTAGGTCCCCAAATTTAAAGCGTATAGCATGATAGCTATTTTCTGTGCCTGATCGTAAGTTTATTTGTTCTCGAGAGATAAGCTTAAAAGCGCTTATATATATTGATATGAATTGTAGGAGAGCCTTTTAAGAGTGAACAGTTTATTTTTGAAAATTTTCTTACTTAATTTAGCATCAAAACATTCATTTGATTCGAGATGGGAGAGAAAGTTTTTGACTGATGTGATGATAGAGTAATAATCAATGAAGTCCTTTTTATAGCATATATATACACACACAATGAAAATAATACATTAAGAGTAACAAAGATATGAAAAAATAATTCATCAATGCTATATCTTACTTCACTTTTGCAGCTTGTCGTACGTGATGGATATCTTCTTCAATTTTTAAGACATCTTTGAACTAAAGTATAGGAGAAAAGATACATTATAACTATGATCTAAAAATAAATCACTTCTTACATTTCAGAAAACAATAAATAATGCTTTGTATCTTTGGATTAAGAACAATGATGATACTTTCTTGAAAATGTGAAAAATCTTGTTCTTTGTGTGGTAATACAAAAAGGAATTAATGGCTAAAAATTAAGATGCATTTTAATCAATTAGAAAAAGTCCTTTTAAATAATTACATTAGAATTACCTGAAACATATTAAGTTGTTATTATAACACATACACACACACAGGTTGCTCTTTTAGTTAACCTCTTTAAGAGAAAATGTTTCCTATAGTAGGTACCTCTGATGTGAATTTTGTAATACATATAACTGTTTTGTCAAATATTCTAAGCAGTTGAGAAGTAAACATATTGTTATGCAACGGTTCTCTTATTTTTATGAGATCGGTATACATGTTCAATATTTATCTAGTTATTCTTATTTAAAATGGAAAAAATATGCATCAAAATGAGTGTAAAATTAAAAGCCAATGGGGTAACTATAGGACAAAAATTAAATATTCCAGGACACTAATTTATAACTGTTTAATTCAAAAATTATAACTATATTCACTAGAATTTCAGTCATTTTTACCTGTTAATCTCGAGATTTTTAGTATTTTGTATCACTAAGCTTATTTAGATATTTCTTCAATCGACTTAGGGTCTGGGTATGTGATAATGGGATAAGAAGGCATATACAAAATTGAAAATGGAAAACAAGTTTTATCAAGTAAATAAATGTTGATTATTTGTGACTCAATGATAAGGCTGAAGTGTTATTCAGTGTATAACCCAGTATCATCATTTTATTCAGTATTAATCCTTCTAATTAAATTATTAAAATTTTATTATTCAAAACAGATTTTTCGTGTTTTATATATATTTTTTCAGTAAATAAAGTTTTGCTTGAAAAAGCATCAATTTAATATTTTCCCTTCTTGCATATAAAAGAAAATATAAAGAAACTTTTTACTTGCCTTTTTTTCTAATGTATCAATTATATAATGTAACAATGTCATGTTTCTATTGATACTAGATTTTGTATCAGCAATTCTGTTTAAACTAGCAAGATGGAACCCTGATGCATTACCCCTGGCTCCCCTATTCATGTAATTTCCAAAAGCAAGAATGAGTTCCAAAAGTCTTTTCAATCTTTTGCTCCTGTGAAGTTCTTTAGATGCTTCCAGTACAGCTAATATTTAATAAAAATATAAATGCAAATTTAATATATAATATAATGCATCATCATTTTATCTAAACAATACGTATATTTTACAACTTCGTATTTAAGATGTTCTGAATAGTTCTTAATTTTAAAACAAATAAATCTAGTACAAGTGGAAAAGAGTTCGATCAAACAATTAACATTTAATTTTACCTTCAATTTTTGGCTTCGCGTCAGATACTCTTTCTTGAAATTTCTTTTTGTAGAACAATGTTCTTATTCTCTGTTCATAATGTACTATCCTAGAAACAGATATAAAAGTATATATTAAAAAACAAGCATAAGCAAATACAATTGTTCTCAGAGTGATTTTATATAGTAATATTTGATGAGAAAAAAACTTTTAATTAGAAGTATAATGTGCGGCCACAACTTATCAATTTGAAATCGATAGTTACAATTTTATTCTTTTACAATTTAGCATGTATAAAAATGATTTCGCGCTTTTCAAAAGAATAAAACAGGATTCATTGTATTTTATTCATGCTCCACTACACACAATATATGGTTTATTTACTTAAATAAATTCGAAATAAGATAAATATATTTATTTTTGTATCCCATTGGGTTTTGAGCATTTGTATAACGAACGATCTTCTATTTTTAAACTGTTGACATATATCTTAGAAACAATGAAAACATTTATGAAAAAATGCAGTCGTAAGATATAGTAATAAATATTTAAAATGTTTATTTTAAATTTGTAGAAGATTACAATATCATATTGTTATTATAGCATAAAATATATTTAAATTTATTATTAAATTAAATGAATTTCAAATTGTGAGCCTGAAGACTCTACAGAAAACCTACATTTATAAAATTTCCTTGTAATTCACGACACTATTTTATATTTTCTAAGTTATCAGCAATCATTAGTAATTAATTTAAAATTATCAAATTTTATCATATCAAATTTTAAAAAAACACTATTTGATATTTTCTAAGTTATTAGCAGTCAATAGTAATTAATTTAAAATTATCAAATTTTACCAAGTCAAATACTAAAATCAAATATACCAAAAGTGGTATATTTCAGAATAAGCGCATCTCTTAACGAAATATATTTAAATATCTATACAAGTGATTGCTTGGTATAAATTTGCAAAAACTCGATTAAAATAATTTGTAGCTAATAAAGTCTCGACAGTAATTACTTTTTTTTTTTTTTTTTGCATATTCTACAACAATGGAGAATGTAAAAAAATGTACTTACTTGCTTATTTCATAAAGAAAACGATCAGCTCTAGCCATGTTATCTATTTCCATACTATGTTCTTCTAATAAAGCTTTCTCTTCATGGCTAGGCATGAACTTTAGAAGCTGAAATATATAATTGAATTACTAAGTAGAGTTTATTAAAAATAAAATTTAGTGATAGTAAAATTGTTAAGTCTAGAATAATTGCTCATGTGTGGTCCCATTTCATTCTAATTTAGTATTATTATTTTATACTGTACCTGTTCAACCATATCTTTTGGCAATTGCTCCTTATTATCCATACTCAAAATTGCTTTACATATTTCTTCGTTTGAAAGTCTGAGTTTTGACAATAATATGGTACAATTTTGAGCTCTTCGGCCATCGATAACAGAGAGCTCTCTGGACTTCAAAGCTGCCCGTGTAACAACAGCTGGAATATCTTCTTCAACAGATCCATTACACTAAAGACAAAGATTAATACTTAAATTTATTTCATTCAATAAATCCCGCAGTATTCTTTTTTTTAAAGGTTTTTTTTTTTTTTTTTTAAATTTTTTTTTATTATTTTGTGACGGCTCTATCCGCAATCTTGTCACTAACAGTCCTCTTGGGGAATTTTCGGGCCTTAGAAATTATTTTTATTAGAAAGCTTCCTCCGAAGAAGAGAACGTGATCATGCAAATTAAGACTGATATATATATATAGTATAAGCTTTCAAGAAGAGAGAGAGGAGAGATAAGATAGTTTATTTACTGCTCAGCTATAAATCTAAGTGTTTTAGAAATGTCGAGTCTTCCTTCCGACCCAGCACCCTTACACTTTAAGAGAACTTTAATTTTATAGAGCATCCAGAGTGTACACAATCATTTTGTATTTATCACAAGCATCAATATTTTATCGATTATAATGTGTATTTGCATAAAAAATATTTATAGTTTTTTGAAATTCTAATTTTATTTAAATCTACTCATCTTTCAAGGATTGAGGTAAATAATTTATCAAATCTGAAATGCTGATTATTTGAGTATTATTAACAATAAACTATTTGAAAAGGGGTATAAAAATATAGGATGATGATTAAATAAAAACTTACAATATTTTCAGCAGTATTGTTAAATAAAAATACATAATTACCTGCTGTTTTTGATACGCAGAAAATGTCTTGTCAAAATCCATTAAATCGATTTCTTTATACAACTTAGTGTCATCAAGCTCTTCCCAGACTGTTCCTTCTAATTTACTCTGAAATTAGAACAAATAGTTAACAATTCAGCAACAACATTTTTTCATGCTTATAGATTATGAGTTAAAACTTTGTAGGATTTTAATCAAATTAATTTGTAAAAATTTCCACCTAGTTCCAACTTAAATAAGTAATGATAATGGTTAATAATACAAATTAAACAATGGTTATTTCATGATTTTTAATCATTTGACAATATGTATATATAATCATAAATAGATTGTTCTGAAAACAAATAAAAAATACAACTTTTACTAGTAATTTTAATTATTTTTAATAAGTCAATCAAAATATAACAGTAACATATCAATATTTTTAGAAAATGTATATCTTTTGATTACATGCGTCAGATTCTTCATCGTTTTTTATCCTAACGATAAAAGGCTAATAAAGAGTTGTTTCATGCCCTATTCTAGCTTAGTTATAAAAAACATCCCTATTTTTTCTACTACTTTAATTCCTTCAGTCACTTTCATTTATCACTTTCTAAAGGTTTGTACTTCTTACCTCGGGTAACTTACACCAGTTAAACGATTTAAGAGGATTAGAGGGTTGAGGGATATTTTTCATCAAGGATTTAATCGGTTTATCTGTTAGTGAACCTGAAATTAAACATTCATAAATAAAATTATATTAAATTATTTTACAGCATAGAACATTTTTAATTATAATTGGTAAGTAAAATGTATTAATATGAATTCATGTATATAAATATTAAGTATCACTTTTCAAATGTTCATTATATGTAATCCTAATGTCTATTATGAACAGGATTTAGAAAGTAATTAGAGACAAAAGAAAATATATCTTTGAATCTATATCTATTTATAAAATAACTTAAAACACATGGTTGAATTAAATAAGTAGTATTTAGTGATATAAAAAAAATCTTACCGATGCGAAGAGGTGGAGGTGGAGGAGGCCCTGGAGGAGCAGGTGGAGGATTAGGAGGTAGAGCATGAGGTGGAGGTGGTGGTGGAGGAGGACATGGTGCAATACCAGAAGTTGGTCTCATACCAGCTTTGGCATCGTCAGATAAGCTACCTGCTTTAGCTAAATTTTCCACTTGCGTTCTTTGTTGCTTTTCCATTTCCAGCTAGAAAATATTAAATATCAATTATGAGAATCACTATTCAGTAAATTAATTTTCAGTTGTAACTAAACTACAAATACAAAGATATTTCGCGAGTAATAATTACGGTGTTAAGTCTTAGTAAATAACATCATTTGAGGGATATTTAATAAAAAAAAAAAGAGGCATGACGTGTTTTTTTTAGATAGATTAAAGCGTAAATGACAGGAAACTTAATAGTACGAAAATGTAAAGGAAAAAAAAAGCTCCTTACAATAAACAATATTTCAAAGGAATAAAGGAAAAATTTGATTCAAAATTATTTACTAAAAATCTTATATATAGCTATCAATTTTCGCTGTCATATTATAGCAAAAACATTTCTAAACTTTGATTACTTATGTTTAAGAAATCTTGTAACTTATTAAGCGTTTTTTATATTAAAATTTTTTTTACATGCCAGTGGAAGAAAAATGGCAACTGTAAAACGTAACATGTTTTTTACATAGTGAATGATACATTAAATAGAAAAAGATAGGCGGATGATAATGTATAGTACACTGGTATTTATTTATCATAACCACATTGGTGAAGTTTGGAGTATATTTTACAGGAAAGAATTATTCATTTTCACATATACATATTTGCAAAGACATATTTGTATGTTTGGTAACTTTCTAATTCCCTTTTCAAAAATTTTAAGGAGGGTGCTCTACTTTTTCTTAGGATGGAAATTATATCGCAATAGTAAAGAATATATTAAAAGAGTAGCTTTTTCCTTTAATTCCTTGATCTTGGGCGCCATATAAATTAAACAAAAGCCAGTTTCCAGATATGCAAAGTTATGTGTATGATTGACAGTACCATGTTCGAAGTTAGGATTTTTAAGTTCATCTTTTAGCAAGCCAATCATTAAAAAAGACTATTTTCTACTGCTTTTCAAGTATGTTTCGAATTCCACAACCTTATTTTTACAAATTCAAACTATGCCGAGAAAAAAACAGTACAAATAAAAAAAAAAAATACAGATCGAAACGCAGGAAACAAAGAGTTGATCAAAACAAAACTAGAAATCATGCACAAGGTTATCATGAACTATTGATGTCGGGTTATCAAAATTTGGGGCAATCTAACTTTAGCGACTTCACATCAGCAGAGTTGCAATAATATACTAAAAGTACCAACCCAAGATTAATTATAGCATATTTTTATCAACAAAATTTATTTTTAAAAATATATCTTTAGTTCAATCTATTGTAAATCAAATTATATATTGATTCAAAGTATTTATATACAAAATGATGATATTTTGTTAATCCAATACGTTAACAATAGACATGTAAGAATTTCCACAATATCTCACACTGCAGAGCAGATTAAAAAGACATCAGAATTGTTCACTTTCATTATTTATACTATTAGTACTTAAACCACAAATAATATTTTTAGAATTGAGTTGCTTGTTTAAAAAAGTTTTTGTACCTAAATTCAAGGTTTGTTTATTTTCCTTTTTTTTTTTTTTTTATCAGAGATGCTTAACCTCACATTTATGTTGACAATGATATCTGAGGTAATTTAAAAAAATAAGGATAAACAATACATTAAATTCTCCATTATTCATTCATCTAATTGTATAATAAACAATATTAGCTCTAATTTAGAGCCAAAGCTCAAAGATTTTCATTTTAATGTAATTCAATTTTCAATTGAGATATCATAATTCTGTCACAGAATTAAAAAAAAAATATTGTACAAAAATTGATCTCTTTAAGACGGTAAATTCAAGATTTGCAGTGTTGTAAAAAATAATAATCCCAATATTTTGGAAAATGGAGTTTCAAATTCCCAATACATAATCGCTGAACAATGGGTTACAAGCTGTGTCCTTAAAATAAGCATTTCATAATTATATGTTAGATTGTCTGCCATAATCACAATCATGGTAGCATTTAAGAGTAAAGAGACTGAAAGCTAGGTTCTCACATTATAGACTTGAGATTAAAAGCATGTAAATGCACGCAAGACTTGCTTAAACACAAATATAAGGCCGATGAGTATGGAAATGTATGGAGACCCATCAGAGTTTTTGTTTTTGACAAAATGACAGAAAAACTCGAACAACACTATTACGTTAAATTGCGTGAAGCTTGGTGATTATCAAGTGGAAATAAACTAGAAACCAAATTAAAAGGGACCATATTTCAGACCAGAAAGAGTGCGATGAGACAGCTGCGGGCGATTTCAAAAGGGGTATTCCAACGCTTTTTCTGATTGTGGCAGAATAAAGGGAGAAGTTAGGGCAGCCCAAGGAGACTACTTTGAAAGAGATTAGTGTAAAATTGTTCTATTTGAATACAAGTACTTTTTATGAAAAAAGGTCAGATATTCAGGCTCTCAGGGTAATCTTACGCCTTAATAAAACAGACTGATGAATCAACATTTGATGTACTTTCTTAAACATACAGCTTACTATTGAAATGAAGCGAACCAACTGAAACTTCTCACGATGAATGTTTCTTGAAAGGCAAATAGCTGATAATTTGTAACCAAATAATCCCTCACCATTGGTTGAGGTAGCGTTAGGGGTATTAGGTAGCTCCCACTCACCCAGCCCATCTAACAACAAGACATGGGACCCGCATTCAAATACGGAGGCACGCTGCATCACCACTCGAACCAAGATTATTTTGTGTAACACAGTTTTCTTATTGGAAGGGACAAATAAGTCTTTGATTTCATCTTTATACTCCTTTAATCTGAACATTTTCTCACAATAAGTGATTCTGAATTAAACAAAAGGGATGTAATTTAATTTGTATTTGAGCGAATTACAAATACACATTACTCATAAGTATAGTTGGTGATTGCTGTGCTTATGTACTTTGCATTATTTTACTCTCATACACATAGTTGCCCAAAAAAGAGCCTTACTGGAAGAAAATACAAGCCTGTGAACTAAAAGCGAAGCCAAAGTATAAAAAAAAAAAATTGGAAATTGTAAAAAAGTTTATTCCAATGGCTTCAATTTTGAAAAAATTCGATTTCTTAGAAAATGAATTTGTAGTAGACGCGCGAATAATGTAAGTAAATGAGGCTGAATGAATTAGCGTTCAAAAGAAGAAAACGAAACTGATCTAGTTACATGTAAAAATATAGTTACAGAGAATTCTAAATCAGAACAAATTACTGATGTACTTTAGAGCAAAGAATAAAAACGTGCCATGACTCTCTTCTACAACGTCGCCAGAAGTTAAAAACGCCTTACTTAACCAGCCAGATGAGACGTCTTTTCAGCCTAGTTGGTAGAAGCGCATTCTGAAGGACATTGAATAAATGACAATCGGAAATATTAACATTAAGAAAGGGAATATTTAAAGAACAAACAATTGAACGTATTGAATAGACACAAATAAACGAAGAAAAACAACACTGGTAAGAAATTTTGAAAAATATCATACATTGTACAAAATATTTGGTTAAACATGACGGTGTATTTCGTAAGAGATGTAGTACAATATATACGGAAAGCAATGGAAATTTTTTAGTTTTAATTGAAACAATAGCAAAATTCAAATCTCGAAAGACAAAATATCTTATAATTCTAATAGTAATCAGAATCAGGAAATAAATATTCATTACTAGAAATCTAAAATTCAAAATGGAGTAATCAGTTGACATATGCAATTTGATGGCACTAGAAACTTAAAACCTTGTTGAACATTTAACGTTTATAATTCTAACTGTTCAATTGCCTCATGAAAAAGAAAATGGTTATAAAATTAAGGAATATTTTACTGGTTTTACAATAAAGATTTCTAATATTTATTCACATCTTTATTTATAGGGAGTTACACTTCCTATTTGTACCATGGGCCTCAAAATTCAAAGAACGACGCTGGTTAAAGACGAAATTTAAAAGATCAACAAGCTACGCATAGGAATTTCTCATACTAGCGTATTATTATTGATGTTTTAGGTGTCACCGGATTCTGAATTGACATCGCTTGTCTTTAAATTGAGTCCATTAAACTAAATAAAATAGGAACTAATGTTTGGTAACAAAACTCATAACAGTTATATTATAATTGGAGGGTAATTCGGAAAGAAAATTTAGAAGGAATAGAAATATAAAATAATTATTTATCTCCACACACATTCAAGGAAGTTATTTTTTATAATAAATGATAGATGGCAGAGCTTTAGATAACTTCAAAAGAAATAGACAAATAAGTTTGTTGTTACAATACAAACCATGAGATTCAGCTCGTTTATTCTATATTCAAGCTCAGCTATCTTCTGATTTGCTTCCAAATGTCCAACTGTTTCCTTTTCTAATTTGACTTTCATTTTATTCAGAGCAGATTGCAGATCTTCCTATTGGAAAATTTTTCACATTAAACATATTTCGTTTGAATATTACACCCATATATCACACAAAAATCATTTTCTTAAACTTTTACCAACAAAATGACGATTTCGCAATATTGGATTTGTTTTCAATCACTCTCTGAATAATTTAATATTATCAGTATACACATATCAACAACCATTTTAAACAACTAATTTTAAAGTTTTTCTCTTACATTTCAAACCAAACATTCCTCATAAAGTATTGCATTAAAAGCATGATATCCCTGTCACTGATTTTTCAAGTAATTACATGAATAAGAATGAAATTAGAATTTATTTACGATGATCAAAGTGAATTCCTATGCATAATTCTCTATAATTTTTTGTATAATTAGAGCACACTTTACGGTAAATGGAATGTTTGCAGCATCCCACATACAAATTTTTGTATTTAAAAATTCAGTAAAATTTCACAATTTACTTCATGGAGATAATGGATCAAAAATGAAAGTTAAATGACCATCGCTGTTCTATAAAACACATATTTTACGCAATTATAATTACAACATACAAAAAAATTTCCGATCACTGTTTAAAAATGTGCTGTACGTGTATACTATGTTAACATTCATTAAGTTCACAAATTTTACAAATTGCTTACCTTTTTCGAAATGGTGAAAATTATAATATCCTCAGAGTTTCATAAGTAAAATTACCCTAATCCCATTGCACTAACTCTCAAAGGTAGTAATAAAGTGCAAAAATCAGATTAATAATATTTATTGACAGTTTTGAAAAAAGAGTTTAAGGACAAAACATTTTATGAATACTAATAAAAATAAAGTTAAAAAAGTTCCAATTTCTCCTTTTTATGGGAATGAAAAAGATAGATATTTGAAATTCTTCAAGAAATTTTTAGAAGATATTTTTCATAATATAATATCGTGATAAATTAAACATAAGAAGAAAGTGAGGAAAATTTACCTTTTCTTGACTTTGTTGTTCAAGCTCTTGCTCTTTTTTTAGCAACTGACTGGCTAATTCAGAATTTTCTTGTTCCATTGCTTCTGCCTTGCTTTTGGCTTGCTTTACTTCTTCTTCAGTAGCCAACCTAAAAGAAATTGTTTTATTATAATAGCCCTTGAAACTTCATTTGAGGATAGTTAAACCATTAAAACTTTACGTAATTTAATAACATAAATATGGTTTTAATCAAATATTTACTATTTCTACATTTTAAAGCTTTTTATCTTTCTGAATTCATTAGAAAATAATAAAAGTAGCAGAGATGAATAATTACATCATTATCAAAAGTAATAGTTATTGATAATACTTACAGCTGAACTATTTCTCTGACGTTAATCTTTATAGGAGAGGAATCAGGATTTTCTCCATTCTCTCCTTGCAGAATAATTTGCTGAACTATTCTATCAAATAAAAGCCAATGTTGGGGACATGCACTGTAATCAACTGCAAAGATGCAAAATCTTAGTTTTCACTTGTATTGTTTTTTTTAAAAAAAATAATAAAATACATTTATACTTTTATTTTGCAAACTTTTATAGGAGTTAAATTAATATTAATGATTTTTTGTTGTTGTTATAACTTACGTGGAAGTTGTATGCAATGGTATAACAAGGATAAGAAATGAGGATAAGCAGGTGTATGAGATATCTTCTTCTTCAAGACTTCTAACATACTTTTTGCACTTTTTGTATCAATGTGTACCTATTAAAATAAAATGTTAATTGAAAAATGAGTAATTTTTACGATTAATTCAATTACTAATACAAGATTTTAGAGAATTTTAAGATAAAAAAAAGTTTTCTTCAACTAATTGAATTCAAAGAATATTTTTGAATTACATTAAATGAGGTACTAATATAAAGGCGGGACAGGAAAAAGACAGAAATATTGTAAATGGCCATTTCAAAGCAAAAACTTTCAATGAAAAGTACTTCAGAAATTGACTATTTTTAGAAACATAAAAATAATAAATTCATTCATACTGATTCATAATACCGATTAATATATATGGAGACTTCATTTCCTTATAAATTAAAGCAATAAGAGAATTTCCCACTATATTACTTTCTACCAGTAAATTTATGCAGGAGCTTATTATTGACAATTTTATAATTGATTTTGATTTGACGCTACAGTGAATTCATAAATATTTTCAAATTTCCCAACATATTTACTAACACATGGGGAAAAAATCTGAAACTTAAATAATTACAAACTTGCTTTAAGTCGTCGGTATATTTAAGAAAATGCATTAAAAAACACACACACACGCACGCACGCTCAATGATAAGGAGATTCAAGAAACATTGGGATAGGTTAAAAATTATAGATAGTAGCACTACAACTAAAAGGTTTTTGCTTTGAGTCTAATAACGATATAAATAGCAAAGTACCACACTGTAACATTAGCTCCAAATCATGTCTTTTCATTGTATGGGTATGGTAAGATTACATTTCGTTAAGATTAGCCAATTAAACTATTTTTGATAAAACTTTACAAGAAAAATAGTTGTTATATATGTCCTTATTGTAAGCATAAAAACCTTATAAGTAAAGGAATTATGAAATTATTCCGATATTCCCCAGAGAAAAATATTCAGATGCCAGAATAAGAAAGTTGTTTTAATAAAAAAATTATAATTTTTCACTATGATGAATCAGAGTACATATAAGATCTAGGAGCAAGTTGTAACAATTCTTAGAAAAATGTTTATATTTTTAATGCATGATTATTAATATTTCTTAGTGTACAATTTACCTCAGGTATGAGGGAAGTTGTAACAGATGGGGAGCAAACAGTAGCAATAAAAATGATAATGAATATATATATATATAAAACATTTCATTATTATTTTTACACGGTAAATGTTATCAAGTGGCGTATAGTTAAATATAGATATAACAATTTAACCAATCAACACATAAAAGTTAGTCTTCATCAGAATTGCAGTAAGTACAAATTAATGATTGTGTTTTCTCTCACATAGTTAATGTGTACCATGTGGTAAACTAAGCATTGCGCCTGTTAACTTGCCTCATAGTTGCTTAAACAAAACTATTACTTCATTTTTATCCTTTCGCTTTTTAAAATATTTTTTTATTTAACTTTTTCTTTACCCTTTTCAATCTCTTGTTTTATTATTAATCATCTCTTCATGTTCTTCTTCCAAAGCTTTTTTGGTGTATTAGGATGCTAGATTTTCTTTTGAGTCGGCCTCTGTTAAACTGTTTCCGAGGTTAGGTCTTCGGTAGAGGTCTAATCTTTGTCGTTGAAAAATAATTTTTTTTTTCTAATTTGGGTATTTAACGGTCCTGGAATCTGTTCAGTATAGTTTCTAGATATGTGTGTGAGTGTTTCACCGGGAACGCATGCACACACACGGCTCATTTTTACTTACCTTCATGGACAAAAAAATTAGCGCACCAAGAAATAATTGCGGGTTCGTAACGAAACTTGACATGAAGGTACACGTCGGGGAGATATGTAAATGATTAGAAATGCAGCGTGATTGCGCATTACGTATAGCCGGTAGAGAGTGTTCACCGTCGTTCTCCATGGAGTATGAAACAGGTAACCAAAGCTTGTTTGAGTGGGCTGAATCATTTACAAAGGAAGAGCTGAGGTAGACATGCCATTACGCCGTTTTCGAAGACAATATGAGCAGCTGTCGCAGTTTGAGAGGGGGAGAATCATCGGCATGATGGAAGCTGGTTGGTCAGCTAGGCGAGTAGCTCGTCAATTAGGCCGCTCTGATTGTGTTGTGAGGAGGTGTTGGGACTAGTGGATCCGAGAGATGTCATTTACTCGAAGACCAGGCTCAGGACGCCCTCGACAGACCAGTCGTCGAGAAGACCGCCACATTGTAAGAAATGCACGCGTACAGCTGACTGCTTCATCGGCCGCCATCCAGGCACAGGTAGCACCTTCACTACGGGCCCCTGTGTCTCCTCGAACCATACGAAGGTGCCTGGCTGAAGGACATTTGGGATCGCGGGGCCCATTACGTGTGCTGAACTTGACGCCCATCCATCGACGCCTCCGTTTAAAAGTAGTGCCGCGCACGAGGAAACTGGACTGAAGCGGGATGGAACCAGGTCATCTTTAGCGACGAATCTAGATTCAATCTCAGCAGTGATGACAATCGTGTACGTGTGTAGAGAACATTTAGGGAACGCCTCAATCCTGCCTTTTCTTTACGGCGACACACCACTCCCACAGCTGGTGTGATGGTATGGGATGCCATTGCTTACAATACACGGTCACCTCTAGTATTGATCCGTGGCACCATGACAGCCCAGCGGTATGTCCATGACATCCTGCAATCACATCTGTTGTCACTCATTCAACGGCTCCCAGGAGCCATTTCTCGACAAGACAATGCTCGGCCTCACACGGCAAGGGTGTCACAAGACTGTCTCCGCACTGTTACTACCCTTCCTTGGCCTGCCCGATCCCCAGATTTGTCTCCAACGGAGCATATCTGGGATAATTTGGGACGGCGAGTTGGGTATCTCACGAGTTTGAACAAACTAGAAGCAAGGTTACAGCAAATATGAAAAGAAATGTCTCAAGACATCGTACAGAACTTGTATGCCTCAATGTATCGCATCGTATCGCATCTTGCATTCGCGCTACAGGTTAGTTCAACAGGGTATTAAATCCTCCGTTCTTTTGCCTTTTTCTCTGAAATAAATGATCCTTTTTCTTTGATTTTCTAATCATTTACTTATATCAAAGTAGTCATTACGTATGTAAAATTTCGTTTCATTTTGATGACTCCTTCTTGGTGCGCTAATTTTTTTGTCCATGAGTGTATATTCGATACCGGTGGTGATAGTAGGAGTTCGGAATTCTCGAGACTCAATGACAACTCATGATCGATTCGTGTTGAACTCCTTTCTTCTGTTTTCTCTACATCAAGATTTAAGTGATCGGAGACATATGATGATGCAAAGCTAAATGTCAACATTTGAAGGCCACAAACCGCTTTCTTTGAATAAAGTCATAATGTTGACAGGGCTGAATTAAATTAAATATATCTTAAAATAAATGTAATTATTCATGCCGTAAAATGAAAATAAAGTACATCCTTACATACTTATTCTCAGCAGCCATTTTAGTTGTTTTAGTTTTCGGGTATGGTGTATGCTTAACGTGACCATTTATTTTTTTAAAAAAAAAATGGGAGATCTTCCAATTTTTAGGTAATGGTATGTGTTCTCAAGGAAATTTTATATTTCTTCATAGTTTTTATTCACTATTAAAATGAACAAAAATGAACACATGAGAAAAAATAATTGATATAATCCTATTAAATTTTTTTTTATTAGTTACGTGCTTAAGAAATGATACTTACAATTCTATTTCTTCCCTCACACGCTACTTATTCATAAGAGAAAATACCATTTCTAAGAGTACATTAGTGCCTTTTTTTAAAAAAAATTGTTACAGTGGATTGCTCACTTTCTGAAAACAGGTCGTTTCGGCGTTCTGAAGCTGCATTTGCTGACAAAGGGACAGGTTATCCTAAAAAACTGACATATGATCACATAATGCCTACTAAATCTAACTTTGTACATAATTTTTCAGTCAAAGCGGGAGTGGTCATGAGTCAGAAATTTCTCAACAAAGGGCAAGTTGAAACGTGTTACTACTTGCATTAACATATTGGTTTCGGACATTTTTGTTGTAAGAAATATATTGCGATTAGTAATAGCAACAAAAATAACTGAATTCAATAACTCAAATACGAAAGAATATAGATTCACACTTCTTAAGTCTCAGTAAGCTCTTATTTTCGAGCATTTTAAACAGAAATGTTGTTGTTATGTTTATTTTTTATTGATACTACCTCGTCAGATTTTAGTAAGATTAAATTTTTTTTGTTCCTAGAGCTTTGAGACATTGATCCAGAGAAATACATAGACAACTTATTGAATTTTCTTTAAGACTTCAGAGTCCTAAGTTGGATGTTTTGTAAATTCTAAGGACTAAAGTTCGCCTTTTCCCTTATGAGAAACATTTTGCTCATCATTTACTATAAAATCAAAATTATACGCTCCTTTTCGAGAATAATAACTCCTAAATTTTTTTAAATTTCGATTGAAGAGCTAGCACCCCTGACCATATATAGAGAAAGTTTAATATTTGTTATAATTTCTCATCAGATCAGCACAAGCAATTGGCAACAAACATCATAATTTTAATTGATAATCAGAGATGATGAAACCTGATTTGGTCTCCCAATCCAGATCCAGTTATCAAATCATTACAAAGTTACGCCCCCTCCATCAATGGTGGCAGAATGACCTGACAAACGCATAAACTTGAATGTTAGAACTTTATATGAATGAAGATAAAAAGAAATGTCAATTGCATGTGGCTTTATTTAACTTTTATTTATTTTTGGAGGAAAATACGCTAAATAATGTATACACTATTTAAAACGTAATAACATTTAACATTTCACTACCAAAGTAATCATTTTTTACTCCCAGTTTTTGTAATATATATTGAATTTTTGTATGTTTCTGTTAAATGATTCTTTTGAGGCTATTTTTGAAAGTTATCGGTTCATTACGATGGTGATAAAAATTAATGCCACATGATCAGAGCACTCTTAATTCAACAAATGCGTTATTTTAAATAAGAAGGAAGTTAAATTCCGTTTCTTAAAAATGAGTAAAATTTTTTTTATTCACCGTTTCTTATATATGTTTAATGAATACTTAAAATGTAAATAAAAGACTTCTATGCAAATATTAATCACAAAATAATACGCTTCCGTGGAGTGTTTTTCTCGAGCATTTGCGCTATCTATAATGTCTTGTATATTTGGGCTACATGTTCACAGATATAAGAAAAAAAATATTTAAAAAATACCATTTTTTTTTTCTTTCTCTCGATGAATGTATAGCAAATATTTTAGTCATTTTGATGGTTGTAATTTCAAAGCTGGAAAGCAATTTGAAAACTTACACATTCAAATTTTCGAGCCATTTCTTTTTCATCCTCATTGCGAACCATTTCAAAAATATCCAAATGCCTGAAAAGATTTCATTTACATTTAAATATTTATGTATATTCTGAATTAATTTTGAAAATCATATGTAAATTTTATCAATATCCCAGTATATTTTTTAATAAAACAATTGAAACTAGATTCACCTGTCAAGTGTGGCATTTTCATGACGTCTAAGCTTTTCCATCACTGGTTGAATTCCCAACATTAAGAATTCATAACGCAGATGTAAACGAAATTCTAAATGATCTTCACCAGGACCATAATTAATTATGGCATTAATGAAGGACATTATAGCCGTCTTTAAACTGACTTCATCGTGATACAGGCCAGTACTGCGGTCTAAGTCATTTACAACAGTCTGAAAAAAGGAGAAAATTGATTTAAAAATATTGTAGTAACTTAATAATGATCAGTGTAGGGAATTTTTTGCATAGATTACTTTATGAATGACAACAAAAATTAATATATTCACCAAAAAACGAGTCCTTTCAGCGGCAAATTTCTGAAAGTGTAACATAGATTCCAACACTTTCTTATGCCCTCCTGGAACTAAGCACATAGCTCCCAAAATTTCAAGCACTGCAGTTTTTGTTTTTATGTTTTCTGTACTCAAACTTTGAGCAATAGTATTGATGGCAGAAGGGTGAGCAAGAACATAAGCACGACCACTCTGAAATAAAATAAAACAAATTACATTATAACATATAATTAAAAAAAAGGTCTAATCTCAAGTAATTCATTAACAGTTGCAAGAAACAGAAAACTCATTTTTCTTAGCAGTTTTTAGAATAGAAAATCTAAAAATTAAGCTTACAGGTTACACAATATATAAATTGAATCTTAAAATACCATTACTCTCGCTGAATAAAATTATTAAAACTATAACTTTTCTCTTTTGTTGCATTACTGAATTTCAGAAATCAGTAGAATATATTTCTAAGAGAGTTTAGTCATAGTTTAGTCAAATTTCAACCCGAAAACTGATGATGCACCTTTTGTGTGAATTGTCACGAAATATGGTTTTAAATAATTGAACTGACCTTCAAAACGCTACTTCCGAGTACTTGTTATTTAAACAGCGTAATTGGCGTTACTTTGCATTAAACTTCTGAAAGGTTAAAAATAGGTGTCCTACTCTACCTGGGATTGCTTTGTAGATTTGATGATATTAATTTAAATAAAATAAATTTTTTATAGGAATTTCGCCATACATATTGATAAAAACTTCAAAGAGGGATGAAATGATAGCTAAAATACTCCCCCCCCCTTCCCTTTTTTTTCTTAATGTGATGGAAAAATTGAAATATATGATGTGGTTGCAAGAAAGTTGAGTACTTAAATAAAATATTTAGATTTTTTTTTTCGCAACTTATTTTCAAAACGCAATTAAATTAAAAATTTATTTTAGTATTTTTGACATTTAATATTAATTTCACAATATATAACTCGTTAAAGGTATAGCAGTAAACCTTCAATATCAGGCAATTAGTTATAAATCATGTTTTCCGCAACATTTTCAATTTAAATTACGTACATGTTAGTTTCTGTGCACCAAGTTTTTGTTTTTGATTTCAGTCTCTCAGAGAAAGTGATAATTTCACAAGAGTAAGTGCAATTTAAATAAATTTAAAAAACAAGTTTTCTTAGCTTCTTGAAACATTTATAATGTATATATATATATATATATATATATATATATATATATATATATATATATATATATATATATATATACATATAAAACAGGTCAGTTGAAAAGTCTCAGCCTGACATAGATGACTCTACTAGAATTAAATGCATATGTTTTTAGTTAGCCTAACCCTCAAAAGATGCGTGTATAAATTGACAGATGTCGTATCATTAGTTTGTGGAATTATAGCATTTGAGTGAAGCAACTTTGTTATTGGGGAAAAATGGATAAAAAGGAATTTTCGCGTGTTGATAAAATATTGCTTTTAGGGAAAAATACAGTTGAAGCAAAACTTGGCTTGATGCCGAGTTCCGAGACTCCAGAAAATCAACCATAGCGATTGGTATGCTAAGTTTAGATGTGGTGAAATGAGCACCGAAGTCGGTGGACCCAAAAGAGGTGTTACAACGAAAACATTAAAAAAATCCACAAAATGATTTTGAATGACCATCAATTGAAATTGAATGAAATAGCAGACAGTCTAAAGATATCAACTGAACGTGTACATCATATCATTCACGAATATTTGGGTATGAGAAAGCTCTGTGCAAAGTGGGTGAGCTCACTTTTGACCCAAAACAACGACGAGTTGATGATTCGGAGCAGTGTTTGAAGATGATCAAGCGTAATAAACCCGAGTTTTTGCGTCGATATGTGACAATGGATGAAACATGGCTCCATCATTTCACTCCGAAGTCCAATCGACAGTCATAAAAGTCGAGTGGACTGCACACGATGAACCCGCTCCAAAGCGTGGGAAAACGAAACAGTCGGCTGGCAAGGTTATGGCATCTGTATTTTGGGATGCGCATGGAATAATTTTCATTGACTACCTTGAAAAAAGAAGGACCATCAACAGCGACTATTACATAGCGTTATTGGACCATTTGAAGGACGAAATCGCCGAAAAACGGTCGCATTTGAAGAAAAAGAAAGTGCTGCTTCACCAAGACAATGCACCGTGTCACAAGTCAGTGAAAATGATGGCAAAAATCCATGAATTGGGCTTCGAATTGCTTCCTCAACCACCGTAATTTCCAGATCTAGCCCCCAGCGACTATTTCCTGTTCTCATATCTCAAAAGAAAGAAATTTTCGTCGAATGAAGAGGTGATCGCCGAAACTGAGGCCAATTTTGAATTAAAGGACAAATCGTACTACAAAAATGGTATCGAAAAGTTGGAGGGTTGCTATAATCAGTGTATCACACTTGAAGGGAATTATGTTGAATAAAAAAAACTAATTTTGCCAAAAGAATGTTTACTATGGTAGGCCGGGGACTTTTCAATTGACCTGTTATATATATATATATCGCTTATACTTTTTATGTTTTTAATTACAGTTTTTTTTTTTTTATAGGAATCAGACATCTAATATTTACTTTACATAATACAAGTTTTTAAGTCTTATTGTACCGATATTAAGTTCATTCAATTTTCAGAGAATATATTTTAAATTTAATTTCTGTATTTCAAATCTGATGCTCTAAGACTGATAGATTTTTCACTGAATTTTATTGCTGAAAAAAATCAAGTAACATCAATAGCACTATTAAATACTGTAAATAAAACGAGGATAGGAAAAGAAAATTAAAATTAGAATCCACATTATCTTAAAAGTTATCGAAAATATATTAAAAAAATCTATAAAACTTAATAAAATGACCAAAAATTAATATGTCAACAAGTTTATAAATTAACAACAAGGTTGTCATCAAATTATCAATTTTTCTAAGCATTCAAATGAATCGAAATATTCCCACAAAAATTCTAGACTACAAAAGATTGCCCATAAATAAATTGTATATAAATAAATAAAAAGAGTATTACACTTAACTCATGTTATGATCTCGATTCAAGTAATATATTTTCAAATTCTTAAAAGTTTTCGAAAGTTTGAAAAAATATTGAAAGATTTAAAAATAAAGAAAAGAGCCAGATAATGGTAGAAAAATGAATAAACAAGTATGCATCTCTTAAATACGGCAATAAAGTGAAGTGAAGGTAGACGTTTACTGGCACAAGAGCCAAAAATTAGGCTATGCTGCACTTGAACCTTTCTTCCATTAACTCTAATGTTGTTATATAGACTTAAGAAGAAATGGAAGAAGGGTAAAAATTGTTTGACAAGGAGAAGGATCACCAGAGAATTACTGGGGGGAGGGGGTCCTGGGGTTTACCAAAAACAGTAAATCCCATGGGGAAGAGAAAAAAATCACGTGGGTGTTTCGGGGAAGGTGGGAAATCATGAATCCCATACTTACCTAAAGAAGGTAAACCCATGGGGTTTACCTTCTTTATGGTAAACCTGGGTTCATGGTAAACCTGGCAGACATGATCATAAAGTTTGATATATCTGCGTCTCATCAGCTAAAAGATTACATATAACCAAAATCAGAATTAGAAATATTATTACTAAAAATGATCTTACCGAATTATTCATCAGTGCTTTTACACAACCAATAAGAGATGTGTGGATTGGACTTTCAGCTGTATTGTAGTCCATGCTTAATAAAAAATTCAAAATTCCTGAGAGACCATCTTGTTCCAAGAAACGCATAACAAAACTAGACAGGATAAAGGAATACGTAATCAGAAAAATCATATTTTTTTCACGTTTCAAATTATGTAAAAAAAAAAGTTTTTCAGAAAGAAGAGCAAATGAAAAAAAAAAAAAATGCAATTTAAAATATCGGAAACCATGAATTAAAAAAATACTTAAACATCTAAAATATTGCATGTGGAGAAGAGATTATTTATCAAAAAATACTGAACTATTTCATGAATCGAAATCAAATACTTAGTAATTGTTAACATATACTTAGAGAAGCTACCTGTTCGGCTGAGTCCTTAATGCAGTTTTCAAATTGTCTAAAAGCTTCGCACGTGCCATAATTTCTTCTTCTTCTCTTGGGAAAAGTAGCTACAATAAAATAATGATTAAATAATTATTATTATAATGATCAATTGTTTTTAAGATCAATTGTTTTTAAAGATTATGTTTCTTTTCTTCAGAGAATATACTTTAACAGAAGTATAACAATTAAAATAAGAAAAATTTTTTTAGCGAATGGAACATTTGAATAGATAGTTATTTTATGAGAAAGTGACAGCATGCAAGCTGCAACAGGTAATGGGTAGCCTAGTGGTCATGGTCACGGACTCGTGGTCAGCGGTTTTTGTCGAATATTTGTGCCACTAAAGACCCACTGTGTAGCTGGGGCTGATGCACGTTAAATCTGTTGGGGCCAAAGTCCTCCCAAAGGTGTGGAGTGGAAGTCACGAGAGGGAGTGATAGCTTAGGTGTCGTCCTCGTCACTTGACCGAGGTTCAAAATTACGAGTTCCATTGTCAATTGCTCTCGTGTTGCTTCTAGTGAAGCGTTAATAAAACAAAACAAAACCAAGCTACCAGTTAATGCCTCTTCAATTAATTTACAAACCAATCATAAAATTCAAACAATTTAACGAAATTTATAATAGTACTCAAGTATAAAGCAATGAAGAATCCCTTAAAACTATTAATAATTATAAATTATCTTAAATAAGGAACAATATATATGTTACGGAAAATGTAATAAACTGGTGATTATGTGTAATTACTAGTGATTATTCATAATCGCCACTAAACTTGTTAAATATGATAAATTATTGAATATTTCTCACATTTACCGGTTAGTTTATAAAATTTCCAACTCGTAATGGGGAATGTATTAAGAATCCATACATTTTCCAAAATTCATGATATCCGGTGCACATGATTTCAGTATTATTTCTAATTTCGCTTTGGATAGACGCTTTTTTTTTTAAAAAAAAAAAATTAAAATATTGAATAATGGACGATATGCATGAGCGCTTTAATTCCGAGGTAATGTTTTGGACTCTGAGAAAGCGAAAAGTGTTTTTCAGATGAAAGAATAATATGACAACTTGTTAATAAAAGTAAATAATAGTAAAAACAAAAGTAGCGGGAAAAAACCGGAAGATTATCAAAGACTAACAAGATACGACGTAATGAAAGTAGACAATGTCGAAAAACTAATCTTTCTCATAAGTAAAGATAGCTCTAATATAAGATTTTATGTGTATTTTGAAGAACATTTTACCATAATTCATGAAGCACATTTATCAATTGGCCATGGTGGCAGAAACAGAATGTTAAAAGAACTTCAAAAAAAAAGTACAAAAATGTGACTACCGAAGCAGTGATGATTAACTTAAACTTGAATGAAAGTTGTCAAAAGAAACCAAAGATACCCAAGAAAGAACTTGTTGCTAAGCCAATGGTCTTTCAAGAGATAAACACAAGACGACAGGTCGATTTAATTGACATGTAGTCGCAACCAGATAATGGTTTACTCGAATTAAGATACCGTTACGCTACAAAATAATCTGAATTTATTACATTCTCCATTACGAGTTGGGGATTTTATAAACTTACCGGTAAATGTGAGAAATATTCAATAATTTATCACATTTACCAAGTTTAGATGAATAATCACCACATTAATCACCTTTACAGTAACATATATATACACTCTATAAAAAAATATAAACGACACACTAAAAAGGAGTTGCCGGATTGTAATGAAATTTCGCTTGCAAAGACATTCGGACCGAACATGCAAATGATTAAATTTCGTGTCCAATGAATGAATAGCGTGAGCTACAGCGCATCGGAACTACGCACTAAGCAGGTGTATATAATAAGCGATTCTCAATCTGATGGGCAAATTTTCAGTTGCATTGCGATTTAGGATTAGTTTTTTTTTTTTTTACTTTAGTTTTTCTTAACGTCGCACTAGAAGAAACACGAGGGCTTCGGCGACGGTCCTCGTAATTTTGAACCTCGGACAAGGGACGAGGACGTCACCTGAGCTAGCACCCCCTCTCCCAACTTCACACCACGCTAACGGGAAAATTTTGGACCTGGACAGATTTAACACGGCGAATACACGGCGGGTCTTTGGCAGCCAAGGAATGAATCCGCGACTGAACGAAAACCGCCGGTCCCGAATCCGAAACCATGATCACTAGGCTACCGCGGCCAATGCGATTCAGGATACCTTTCAACGACTGACAGGATTCGAGCTCATTACGAGCAACTGTAAGAGTTTGAAAGAGGTCGTATCATTGGATTAAAGAGGCAGGTTGGGCCAATTGGAGAAATCGCTCGTCATATGGATCAAAGCGATACGGCGATTTATAGATGCTGGCAAGAATGGGTGGGCATAGGCGGATTTCAGCGTCATGATGGTAGTTGTCGACTTAGAACCACAGCAGATCCGGAGGACAAAGGGATTGTCAGATCAGCTGTCATAGAGCCTGATTCATCGTTATCAATCAACAGACGTACGACTCGCACATGAGTGTCCACCGACCCTTCACAGACGGCTGATAGAGCGAAATCTACGCTCGTACCGACCACTACGCCCTATGCCACTCACGCCTGCATACTGTCAAGTCAGATTACATGAGTGCTTGGCTCGATCAGGTTGGAATGATGCTGACTGGGGACGAATCCCGCTTCCAACCGAGTACTGACGATCATTGAAGACGTGTCTGGAGACGCCCAGGACAGATCCTGCTTTCACTACTGTACGCCACTCAAGCCCTCAACCAGGAGTTATGGTCTGGGGTACCATTTTCCTTGATAGCCAGACCCCTTTGGTCTTTATTAAAGGCACACTTACAGCACAGCGGTACGTCGACGACATTCTGAGACCTGTTTTGCTACCGTTCCTTTTGCATTACCCCGGCCTTATTTTCAGCAAGATAATGCCGCACTACATATGGCACGTGTTGCTATGAACTGTCTTACAGCTTGTCAAACACACTTCCTTGGCCAGCCAGATCTCTCTCTAATCGAGCATGTCTTGGATATGATGGGAAGGCGACTGTATCTACCAGGGAATGTTGATGACCTAGCCCGATAATTGGAGCAAATTTGGCAAGAAATCCCGCAGTTTACCATCAGGGAGCTTTATCACTCTATGCCATGACGTGTGGCAGCTTGCAACCAGGCTAGAGGTGGGTCAACAACTTTTTGAGCTCGTTGCTTTGTAACTATGTAACTCGGAAATTAATCATTTAATTTTTCTGAAATTTTAATCATTTTCTGTTCTGTACATAATTTCCTATCCGCCAATTTTTGTCTCCAACTGACAACTCCTACTTGGTTCAGGAACTTGTTTCGTTTTTTTTTTTTTTTTTTTTTTTTTCCGTTTTGTTATATATATATATATATATATATATATATACACACTTAATTTTTTTTGTTATACAGTGTATATATATATATATTAAAATGAATTCTTTTTAACATCATTCCTTTTCAGGTCTACAATTACTTTTACTTTTGAGTTACGTGGATCTTTGCTTATCTATAAAATTTTTCGCACCCCATATTAACCACTGAATTAACTTAACTGCCTCTTTTCTGCAATTGAAACTCGCTGCTTAAGACACACAACTCTGCATGCTGAGCTCGTCATGGCATGGTCAATACTTTAATAAAATAAAATACTTCGGTTTTTCAAAAGATGTAACATATATGTAATATTTTTTTCACAACGTTTTTATGTTGTGTATGTCTTTGCGTGTATCAGTGTGTCATTAAATTTTCGAAAGTTAGTCTAACCAACTTCCCATTAAGCTAAAGCTCTGAAACTTTGGGAATCATTCTTACTCGCCTAACAATGCAATATTCCGTCATTTGCGACAAGTTTTAACTAATATTTCAATATTTTTTTAATAAACTTTGACACCATATAAAAACGTTGGTTTTTATCTCGAATTATTATATTTATATTAACAAATGCACCATCAAAACACGCCAATAATATTTGTTAAAACGTACATGTAGCATTTTAAAGATATATAAATGTGAAATTAGTTACAACATGAATCTTTCTTGAATGAGAAAATAAATTTCTATTTCCCCAAAGCGATGAATTTATTTAAAAAATAATAATTTTCTATTTTTAAATTAAGATTGAACCATATATATTTTTTAATTAATTAATTTTAAAAATATAGTTAAAGAACTTGAGAGAATAAAAAAAATTGTTTAAAAATCAAACAACATTTCTGAAGACTCGCACATCATTTTAATTAAACGTACAACAAAAGCATTCGGCGCATTTTTGTTTTGATGTCTTTTAAGGCTCTACATTCATTCTTTCATAATGTTAAGTAACGAAGTTCAATAAAATAAAATTTAAGAAACTGGAAATCGTTTTTATGAAACAAAGAAATACAGTTTTTGTACGATTTAATTGTAGAATTGAACATTTGTATCTATTGAACACTATCAAAAGTTTGTAAATATATAAGTATATCAAGAATAATATCGAGCACATTTAGTTCAGTTTGGTTAAATGAATTAAAGTCGTTTTAGGTCTACTCTATAGGCTATTGTGATGGACATCATACTGCTGAATATAGGCCAAGAAACATGAATAATCCATGAGCTTGTATCTCCTTCTCTAAACTTTCATACCACACAGAGAGGAGTATTTATACGCTCAATGAAATTTAACATGCAATAACTCTCCTTATTCTACTGGAAGACCTTTGTTGGAATAGGGTCTCACACAAAAAAAAACCTCCGATTGCAGAACTAACGACTCTAAAACCTGGGTATCATAGACCTATAATAAGTACGAATAACAAACAATTTCTATTTCTTACATATCATATTTTTCTAAACATAGAATGATAATCCACAAATTTAAAAAAAATCATTCTCTCTCTATATTTCCGATATTTATCGTTAATATGATATTATCTTGTCTTTCAGAATTTAAAAAAGATCGTTAAATTAAAAAAAAAGCACAAGAATAATATTACTTACCATAGACATTGATATCACTTTTTCGATATAATAATCAGGATAGTGAGTTGTTGGCTCATCTTGTTCCTAATTTTGAATTAAAAATAATTTAAATATAATTTTAACATAAAAAAGAAATATGTTATATCCCAAGAAAAAAAATTGTATTAATCATGCTAACAGGGTTTATATTTATAAATTTTAAAGAGAAAGCGACTTAGGATTCTAGACTTCTTTAAAAAAGACAAAAATATCACAAAATATAAAATTCTGATGAAATTATTGTCTCTTTACTCTCTACTAACCCTTTATCTTCACTGAATTTTTAGTTTGAGAATTTTCTTCCTTCCTTTCTTTTCTTTTTTTCTTTTTTTTTTTTTTTTTGTCTTCAAGAAGCATAAACATTAATGAGATATTGTATTATTTAAGAAGATATGTGGGAGGGCTTTAAAATATTGTTTCACTCTGAGCGTATTTAAAATTATTTCTATATCTATTGGAAAGACTAGAAAGGAAAAAAAAAAAGTTTAAGAGGCTGAATATTGTAACCTTGAATCATTTTATTTATAAGTCGCTTAACTCATTGTATGTTTTAATCCTTTTTGCAATTTAGTTTACCAAACTAGATTTTAATCATCAATTTGCAGTTTTACTGTTCATTATCAAATTAGGTGCCATTATTTGATAATGAACATTTGTGGGAAATCCTATTCACAATAGCTATGCAAAGGAGAATTCAATATGTTGAGATAGCAAGTCCAAAGCATCATATTTTTTTGCGCAACAAAAAATTTCAAGATCACAATATCACATAAATGATGTGAAATGCACTTGCGCAGATATTCGTTTTGAGAATATGTTAACAAAAATCTTTCGTAGTAATTAAAAATGAGATTATTTTTATACTCCATATTGCAAAATACATATAAATATAAGTTATACTTTTATAAGAGTTTACCATTTTTTTACTGAGATATAGTTGCCATTTCTTCTCAGGAGGAAGATTGAACATAATTTCTTTTTTCGATGCCGTTAGATCAAGTTCTTCCTGAAAATTAAGAGAAAACAAATCACCTGATTAAAAACAAAAAATTCTTACATTTCTATATATATTTCTATATTTTTATATTAATGTTCTATAAGCAACTATGTAATTTTGGAGTGATATAAAACTGATTGTTAAGTCATTTTTGGTCACTATTTCCACATTTTGGTACATTTTTTTTTAATTTAAAAGTTTTTGAATAAATAGAGGAAATGAAAATTTTTCATAAATGTCAAGATTAATTTTTTTCTGATTTCAAACAATTTAGCTATTTAGTTTAATGTGTCTATTTGTGTTTCATGAAGGATTAAAGAAGAAATAAAATCAAAAAATGACAAAGATTAATTATTTCAGCGTTAGTTTATGAATCATTATTAACTCTAAAAATTAACAAACATTGATTTTAAATGCTTAAAATGAACAATTTAAAAGTTCCTCTAATGTTCACTTGCTCCTGAATACGAAACAAACTTAAAATTCATTTCAGATGACAAATTGGAAAGTCAAGGTAAGGTAAAATGCGATTGGTTGTGCAATTTATATGGGGTTTTCAAGGAGGATTTTTTAAAAATTTAACTGCACTCGTTTAATTAACATCATTCTTCAGCTTTCTTATGAATTATTGGAGACAAGCAGTTTTTTTTTTGAACGAGGAACAATTTTTCGAAAATGTTTTAGTATATTTTTTTTTTCATTAAACACTATATAAGGCCATATATTTGAGCAATACGATGATAAAATATGAAAATTCTAACGCATCTAGCCTGAAAATAAAAACATATTCAATAGGTTTGATTTTTTAAAAATATTAATAAATTTTGTAATTTTCTTTGTTTTCTTAAGAATATTAAAAAAAAAAAAAAAAGCTTAATTTTAAAATTTTGTTGGATTTATAATTTATTGTTATAAACCTGCAATATTCTCTTACGTAAGACGTGTGCATTTATTCTATTATTTTTTGCAAATAATGACAGTTTATTTGACAGTCTCATCTGTGGAACTGTTTGCATTTCTTATTGTGGTTTATCAACAACACGATAGACATACTTAATATATCATAAGCTGACCAAATTTTTTATTTATTGCAATAAATTACACAGTATTTTTGTGGAGTATTTTTAGCTATGAAAGGTCATCTAAAGCATTTCAATTATAACTTAATATAAAAAGGAAATGTATTTTCAAAAAGAAAACCTATTAGCATCAAATCAGTCCTTTAATTATGATAATTCTTTGGTTAAAAATAAAAACTAAGACAGCATGACGTTCTACCCAAAAAAGAATCAACAACATTTGCAATAATATAACCATATATAGAGCATGTTGATCAAAATAAATAGTAATTCCTATTTAACAGGTAGGCCTTGAAATAATTCTAAGGTAATGTGGTAATGTAACTATTATTTTTAAATAAAAAAAAAGGTAAAGAAAAGAATTTCAACACTGAATTGAAACTATTAACCACAATATTATTATCCCACTCTAAAAGCGACTAGGTGGTTGAAAACTTTCTAGTTGTCAATCATGTGCCTATGAGATATGTACATTGAAGAGAAAAAAGAAATTCTGTCTGCGACTACAATAATTTGTATTGATTTTTTTCTTCGATGCATAGACGGTGCATGCATGCGTATACTTGGAATGTATTTCTTATGAAAAAAAAAGGTAGACATGTCACTCACGTAAGATTCGAATTGATTATAAATATTTAGATAGAAACCGAATTAGTTTATTGTTTTTATAATAATTCATTTGTTTTCTGCAGTTGTAGGAAATTTTTAAGGAAAAATTACAAATATTTACAGGAAAGAGGCTTATATTATTTACTTATTATAACTTCTATTATTATTCTTTTCCAACCGATATCGATTTTTGTAGCTGGAAAAGAGGCAAATATGGTCTGGCACTCATAAGTCGAGGAACTCTAACTATAAGTTAATATAGATATTTAGTGTTTAATTAATATAATTTTCAAAATCAAAATCGACTTTTTCTAGACTTTTGTTCTCTTTTATCTATTTCTAATCTCTGAAATACTTTATAAATTTTTGAATTTTACTCTTAACTAACAATTTTCTTCTTCTTTTTTTCTTGGGGGGGGGGGGCCCCCAACAGAAATATTTTTTTTTAATGCAACTGTGCTTGAGTGTGAATGATGGTGGAGATTAATGATTTGAGAGCCAGATGTGGCGAAATTACACCAAACAAGATGAAAATGTGGTCAAAGGCGTTTAAAAAAAAATGGGAAAAAAAGAAAGCAAAATTGATTGACAAGAAGATGGCCTAAAACAGAAAAGAATCACTAGGGGACAGACACGTCACCCTTGTTTACTAAAGACAGTAAACATCATGCGAAAGAAAAAGATCACTAGGGTATCTCGGACTCGTGAAGTCTGTCTGAAGAAGGAAAGTACTTGAAGGTTCCCACAATTGTGTGATTCTAATTAAATTTAATGTATTTTTTCAGAAGACATAAAATTACAAAAAAGGAAATGATGTCAAATAAAAATTTTGAAAATATTCAGAAGGCTTGAGGTTCCAAATATCTGATTAAAAATTTCTCTGAATAGATAAGAATAATGTTTGATATTTTCAATGTGTAAGTGTGTATAGTAAAAAAAATCATATAATTAATTTAACGATAATGCACTTCGTTTCCATATTTTGTGGATTTAAATCACAACATTATTAAATAGGTTACTGTGATTATTTTCCCAGAAATTTCGATTTTTTTTTCTTTTTGACTCACAATACTTGGAATACATTTTGTCATCAGAAATTATTACTTATTTACAATTGTTTGTTTGTATCTCTGCTACAAATATATATTTTGTAATAATGAAAAAATACCTTTGAAGTAAATACAATTTTGATTTTACTTCAGATCTTATTCAACATTATTCACTTCGCACATCATTCAACACAATTTGAATTGCATAAAATTCTAACTTGTTACCAACCACAAATGAAACGTTATTAGACAAATTAAATGAAGATAAAAAGTGTAGATAATTGAATTAGGGATAGTGGTATGTAAATGAAATAGAATTGAATGGAATAAGGAATCAATTGTCGTACTTGATCATTTGTAGTAAAATTGATTAGATGGGCCTTTCGGCTGTAGAGTAATAGGAAGCCGAATAAGCTGTATTCAATAAATGCTTCACTCGATGCAAGTGAGTTGGTAAGTTAAAACTTTATTGTTTAATTCTAACCTACTATTAAAGTGAATTAAGAGAGATTCCAGAGAGGTGACCTTACATGTTCTGTGAAGATAGTTAATAATCTGTGTTGTTTTTTCCTAGCTTCTCTCAATTCTCAATTTCTCTTCAATTGGATTTGCTATTTAACCGAGTTCTTTGTCTGTAGATTTAAATAATGAAGGCCAGACGCTACAGTTTTAATAACATTGATACCATTCCTGAAACACTCTCAAAACGTAAACCATGAATTTTGATATAAAATGTAGGAAAATAAATGGTAATATTTTATTTAGAGCAGTTGCCCAAAGTGTATAGATTGAATACAGAAAAATACACACCACTAATTCTGCAAATTTTGCGTTTAATTCTTCTTCATCAGGCATTGGTTGCGTTGGGGTAAGAGGATGCGGTTGAAGATTGATGATTCCTCCATTTTCTACGACATGGTATGTAATCTCAGGTGGCTCGTTGCTGCCAAAGCAGCCACACAATCCTTTTGTTCTCCTTTGGGCAGGCATGGTTTGGGGCATTGATAAAGGAACAGTCACAAGTACCTGCTGTTGGAATAAAAATGAAATATAAATTAAATAATAAATACCAAACCAAACATTTCATTTCAAAAATAAAACGAGGCATTTAGATGTTGATTCTTTAAATAGAATCTACATTTTCTTAAATGATGACCAAGATATATTTTTAAAATTTCCAAGCACTGTATGGTAAGATATATTTTTACAGGAGCAAAATTAGCTCCTGTTTATTAGGATTATGTTTTTATGTTGTTTCTTTAAATGAAAAAATAAATTTATTTCATTTAAAACAACACTGCACTAAACATGGGGCTATTTCTGAGCTAGAAATTTTAATTTGGTACAACGGTTAGATAAGAGGACGACACAAGGGATTGCAATATCGGTATAAACCGATTTATTGGTAATTCAGTAATTCATAAATATAATTATATCATTATACTTGTAATAAAATAAGTAAAACTACAATCAAAAATAAAATCGAAGAACTAATTGAATAGATATATACGTTGAATAAAAACGATATAAGTATGGTGTACGATTCTTTAAGGCTGTCTTTATCTCATGTCAAAGAGAACGAAATCTAAAGCATATTTCCAAGTAGAAAACTCTTCCAATTTTCATATAAATTTGCAATGTTGTAACATATGCACTCATTTACGATACAATGTTCTTAAAATTTAGGTTCATTCTAAAAATACGTCATTTTTCACGGGAATACGCTAAGTGTAAAGGGCATTTAGCATTGTAGTATAGTAGAAGAAGCATATAACACATTCTACACCAGAAAAAAAAAAGGGATCGATTCAAATAGAAATTAGTAATATTATAAAATATGTTGTTCTCTAAATGATAGCGGAATTCGATTTGTGTAATTAATGTTCGAGAGCTATTTTATTGGGAAAAAAATGTTAAAATTTTGAGTTTTACTATTTAACATTTTGCGCGTGCACGCGCGCGCGAGAGAGAGAGAGAGAGAAAGAGAGAAGACAGCTTTAATTAAACCAACAAATGAGGAATTTGAAACAGTGTTTTTTGCAGTGGATTATTTTGCTTAAAAATTAGATAACAATTAAAAGATGAAAGTTCAAAGTGATGAAAGTATTTTATTAATGTTATCATTGAGAAACTTTTTTCTTGGAAAGTATTATTTATAATTTGTCGTAAAAAGTCATTAAATTTTACTTATTTATGTTCAGAATACAATTTATTTTTACACACAATGTACAAGAATTATGAAAAAAAAATCTTACTATGAATTTTTATTTTATGCCCACAGCTTAAAGAATTCCTAGTAATTTACGATATACCGGTTTCATTCGAAATTTTTACCAAATTACCACTAATAGAAAAAGTCGGTAAATTTACAATCACTAGACGATACAGGAGGCAGTATTCCTCTTCGTAATTTCTATACCATACCATGTGAAGACTTTGAAAATCAGTTTATACTTAATGTGAGCATTGCATCTTTATAAGCTGGGGGGGGGGGGGCAGAAATTCACACAAAAACTAAATTATTATAATTTTTCTTATCTCGAACATAGACCTTTTATTTCCAATGTTGTTTACACTATTTATTGATCAATCAATAGAAAGTTTTCTGTGAAAAGAAATTTGACATTACACACATAAATCTTTAATCATAAGTTTTTAATTATAACAAACTTATATAGACGGAAAAATCAAGGAAAAATATCTAGATGGTGTCAATTTGTAATAAATTTATGAACAAGTGCCAAGAAAATGTTGATTTTTACAGTATTAAATTTATTATATCTAAATAAGATTGCACTACTTGAAGTTAAGAAGTTCTTTTTTACTTTGTTAGCAAAATATAATACTTTATTAATGATATTCAGTGATCACGTTAAAATATTGAAAAGCAAGGAAAATCACTACATACAATTTTTGATTAAATGTGAAAAAAAAGTAATAAATACTCCCTATATAATTTTTAAGAGGATGAATCGCTGTTAAAATAAATCCTATTTAAAAAAAATACTCATTATTAAGGTTTGTTTAGGATTGCGTCTTCCATTAGAATTGCATAAAAATAACTGTTTTATAGATTTGTAAGCGATTATAGATTTAAAAGCGATAATTTTGTTTAAATTCTTTCTGTTACGTCTCATATTTTCTCAGAAAGTATTTAAAAAATGAAAGCGTATGAATTTTATTTTGAGCCACTGTGTCTGTGTACTAGATTGGTATTTAAGATTCAAAGAAAAAATCCACTTCATATTTAAGGCATTTAAAAACGCGAGGTTATACTAACTTATAACAAACAGAAAAAGTAAAAATATCAAATAAAAAAACTTAGTATTTATAAGATAACTTAAAAATTCAAGTCAAGTTTTAAATTAAGTTATTTAAAATAAAGTTTTGGTATTCTACTTTTATAAATTATTACTTACACTGGTGTGAATCAGATACTTCAAAGCTCTTCATATATCTATTTCGAGCAGAAAGCTATTTTAGCAGACACTTTCTAATTGGGACATTCATTAGTCAAAAGTTTCAGACTTTAAAACGTTTTCATTCCTTTACAGAAAATAAAGCGTTAAGTATATTACCGTTACAAGATTTTGCTGAATGATTATATAAACATTTTTATTATCATTCGTATTATTATTTGACTTTATTTACAATTACAACTGTAAGAAAGATATAAGAGAATCGGAAGATAATATACGTCAATTATATCATTAAAACGATATGGAGTTCTTCAACAGTTATAATTTAATCTATTCACAAATTCAGTTTCACTTTTTAAAAAAATGCAAACATTTGTCATTTTTGTAATAAATCGGAAAAATTATCACAACATTAAATGCTAGTATTTTCGAGATGCTAATAAACTATTTTTATTTTCTTACTTTTAGCTAAATTATGTTATTAAAAATTAAAGATTAAATTAATTATTTCTAAATAAAATAATTATTTCTAAAAAATAATTTTGAAATTCGAAAGTTAAATTACTTTGAAAGAAATTCAACGATTTGCGAAAATATGAGCTGCAATATAATTTAAGAAATAATGCTGAATTTCATAATTCATTTCGATTTCATAGTTCTTAAGTAAAAATCCATGTTAAAAATTAAAAAAAAAAAAATAGTGCTTTAATATGTGTTTCAATGTAAAATAAACATAAAAAAACTCGAACACACACATGTTTATATCGAATACTATTGATTTAAAATAACGATATTGTAGGATTACAATTGTTCTTTCCGGGAATATTACTTTTGGAAAGAAAAGATATTTGAATTATATTTTGTATAATTTGAGTTTTTTTCAAAATATGTGCTAACATGCTGTTGTTTGAGAAAATGGAATGAACAAAAATACGTGGGCATGAAGTAAGGGATACATGATGTTACGTTCAAAAGATTGATATTATAATACATTTAGTTTAAGGTATATATACATTGTTAAGATATATTTCATTTAGTATTTTATCGTCTGCTTTTATTTTAATATACGAATAAAATATTATTGTCTACTTTAATAACTTATCTATTGCTCTCCTTTTAATATTGAATTTAGTAATTGATTCTTACGACAAAATCTTCTGTTTTTATTCTTTTTGTTGTTAACATTGGCGACGTTTTATACTTTAGAATGTTTTGCTTGTGAAAATAAAAAGGCATCAGGAATTTAAAGAAGGTATTTCTTGATAGAATTGCTTTTGTGAAGCCTAGGCTCGAAAGCACGGTTATTACTTTACTCTAATTAGAATTCATTATGAATACTTCTACTTTTTCGATAACTTACCAGGAAAAAAAAATAAGAAGGGAGGGGGGATGTTAGTCATGTTAAAATGAAATTAGAAAAGCTAATTTCAATTTTATGTTTTTAAACTAGAGAGATAATATTAGGTGTATAAGGTTACGAGAATGTTGTCAATAATATAAATAGCTATGGATATTGATATCGGTAAAGTAACTTATATTGGGAGAGAAAAAAAATTCAAAGCCTGTCTCTTTCTCCACCCTAAGAATAATATTTACGATAAATATTCACCCTAATAAATATTTACGATCTTAAAATGATGCCCCACCACCACTGGTTAACCTGGAATTTTCCCCCCATAGTTATTAAAGTTAGAATTATTGCTAAAATATACTGTTAAAAGTATGAGATTCGAACCTAGCTTTTATTTTCTATTTTGTAATCATTGCTTTTCATAAATGAGCTCAAAATCCTTAATAAGCTAGCCATTTTATTTTGCGTAAACCATCAATAGAAATGAAAATTAATTTTGCATTTTATATAAAATTTTCAAGCCAAAAGTTATTATTTCACATATTCTATACATAATTATTATATCCTAATAAGCACACGCAAAAATACTACAATTAAACTGATATATAATTTAAATAAACACTGTGATTTCATGAATAAATTTAAATCAAATGAAATTAATAATCCCCTATTGAATTCATAAGATGTATAAATTATTTCGAACATGAAAAACACGTGAAGATTCAAGTATCTTCTAGTAAGGAAGCCGTAACCTAGACAACGGACCCCTGACTCTGGCGCATTGCCAAATTCGAACCAGATCGAAGAAGAAGGCTATGCAGCCTGTCATATAGGCTGCCACTAAAGTTTTGCATCGCAAAAGAAACCTAGTAGGTGTTTTTGTTAAAGCTTTAGTCGATAAACATACCTCACACGAATGGAGGGTAAAGTTTTTCTTTCGAGAATAGGTTATTAAAGGTAATTCAAAGAAAAAAATGTATAGGGGATTTGAATGTTATTGAAAAAAACTAAATATTTATGTATTCAATTCTTGATCGATATTTTACCATAGGAAACATGTTTTTTTAGATAACTACGAATTGGTTCGTTTTATCGGATATCTTATGATATAGTGAGTTTAACACTCAACGACCTGTAATGCTAAAAAAATATTCGACTTCTAAAAAAAAATGATACAGTATTTCTAATCCAGATTCCGCCCCAAAGTGTTCTGTAATGAGAATTTCTGTATACGTTGAATATAATTATATTGCATATAAGTAGGTATCGATTGATTGATTATTAACGTAACACTCAGAAGCAGCACGAGGGCTATTTGCGACGGACCTCGTAATTTGGAACCTCGGTCAGGAGGCCCCGAGCTGGCCTACCCCTCTCAAAATTTCCATATCACGCCATGGGAGGGCTTGGAACCTCGACTAGATTTAAGATTCTAATCAGCCCCGCTATATTGAGGGCATTTCATGGCATCAGGACTCGAATCCACGACTCTATGAAACAACACCGGTTGTGAGTTCGCGACCATGATTACTAGCTACCGCGGCAACGGTGTGGTAGTTATGTGAGAGAGAAACCAATTACGATATCGTCCGATCACCTTATCAAGACTCTAAATTACGATGTCTGTAGTCAACAGCTTTTGTGTGAACAACAACTCTTTAAATGAAAACTGTATAATACCAATTCTGTAAAAACGCTTCTTTTTTTTAATTTTAATCTTCTCTGAACTGTAACAAATCAGTAAATGCCAGCAAAAAAAAACAACTTAATGCCGAGAATGGTAGTGTAAACGCTTGTAATAATGTCTTGTCATGCGTCTGTGCGTGTTGTTCACACGCACAGAACGCATAACGTAACATTTTTTCTCACATTTACTGTACCATTACATTTGTATGCAAAAGTTGTAAGCTGTAGTTTTGATGTTCAACTATATAACATTTTCTTTTTTCACTCATATTATTGACGCTTTTTTTTCACGTATCAAATTATTGCTAAATGAATAGAAAAACCTTATATATTTTTAGCAAAATAATATAGTATGTATACTGCCTTACTGAAAAGATTACTTTTCGAAATATTAGAATTATATAGTGACGAATGTAGGATTAAGTTATTTTTTCAGTCGAGCTTTCGGTTAAACTGAAGATTAATTGAACCAAGATTGTTTAAGAGAGTGTCTTACTGTACATAATTTATTAATTTTGGAGTATTAATTGATATCTTTGACAAAATTAGATACTTTCCAAGATAGCAAACAATTTTTAGGAATAGGGAATCCTTACAGCGAAAACAACATCTACATTAGTAGCTCAAATATTAAACTTCAATTCTACGGCAGGTGGGGATTTTGATTCCTCGGTCACATGGAAAAACTTGATTTTTCACTCGACGATTTGATGTGATCACGTTAAAGAACTTGCAATCAAATAGCTACTAAGCTTTGACAGAAAATCAAGTTAAAACTGTTGACCAACTATACACAATATTATGCCTTAAAATTATAAAAAAGAAAATAAAGTTCCCTTGATGCTAAGGGAAATCTGGCTGATTATTGATACTGGTATGTTCAGAGTGAATTCTATAATGCAGCAGGAAGTGCATTTCACTAAATTATTTAGTCTACGGCTTAGAGATTAGGAATAACTTACCAATTTGATATGCTATATATAAAATTGCTATCGTAAATTAATCAATAATATAGCTGTAAATTGATAAATGAGCCCTCAAACGAAAATATAATAACGTATTTGGTAGAGGGACAAATTTTTTGAATCATTCCCAGAATGGATATTAGTCATTCCCCCCCTGCTTTATGAAACATACATTACTAAAGGATGGCTCAAGAAATAGGCAGTTAAATTTAAAGAATCGAAATAGAGGACAAAAAAGAGTATTTTTAATTAAATAATATGTATCCCAAGACGTCATATATAAGTGGTAGCTGGGGCTATTTAGAACCGACAACAACGTGAGGGGCATTAAGCCTCACTCTAAGCTCAGATTTGAAGAGCTTGCTTTGTTTCACATAGACATGTATTATGGCCAGCAAACACGAACAGATGAACTGTTATTCTATGCATGTTTCTTAATTAAACAATAGCCGAACTGTCGCATTCGAACATAACCACTTGGAACTTTGTGATAGTATGATATTTAAATATGAGTACGAACTTTCTTTTGATACAAAGGAGGAGTTTAGGGATAATTAGGATATCATAAATAAGTACGACATCCTCATTGTGTCCGGGATCTCTTATATAACCGACCTGTCTTATTCTTAGTAAAGTTTTCTCTTGGATTGTTTGGAAGTTTTGTAAAAGTGTAACAATGGATGTGCGGGTTAAAACTAATACAAGATTTAGTGAAATCTTTTTTGAGCTTAAAATCACAGCACAATATGAAACGACTTGTTGTATTTCGATTTTAACTATCTTTCATATATTGCGACAGAGGAGATATTCTTGAATACACACTCCTTGACACAAACTGTTCATTTTGATCTTGTACATGAGCGTGTTTTCTGCACTATCCTTAGAAAAAATTTACAAAATATAATCGAAACATATCCTGAGTATGTATATATATATATATATATATACATATATATATATATATATATTGATTTTATACATATTTACTTATTATCACCTTCAATATACATCCCTCCTTTATCCCTATAACGCTCCGTGCGAATCTTCAATTGTTCCAAACAGTGCTGGAAGTCTGTCAGCTCCTTCAGGACACGCGCCGCTTTCTCTTTCATAACTTCAACGGACACAAATCTCGTTCCTTTTAAAGTAGATTTCACCTTAGGAAACAGATGGAAGTCACATGGCACAAGATTCGGTGAATAAGGCGGATGGTCTAACACTCGGATGCTGTACTTGGCTAGAAACCTTCTTCACAGACAATGCGGAATGACTTGTCCTTCCACCATTCGGGTCTCTTCTTTTTTTATTCTTTCACGGAGTTCAGCAAGAACGTGAAGGTAGTAATGCAGATATTTATGGTTTGTCCTTCAGGAACCCAATGAAAGTACACATTCCCAAGAATATAAGGAAAAAAAGTAATCAGTATTGCTTTGAATTTTGATTTGCTCGTTCCAGCATTTTTGCTCACGGTGATGATGGGCTCTTTCAGTGCATGAATTGGCGCTTCTTTTCAGGATTATAAGTAAAAAACTACGATTCGTCATACGTTATTAACCTTTCTAATAAGTTTGGGTCATTTTCAATGGCATTCAAAGAGTCAGTATAAAAAATTTCGCGAGCTTCCTGTTGTTCAAACGAGAGAATTTTAAGCACCATTTGGGCACGCACGCTTTGCAGGTTAAAATTCTTATGTAAAATTTGCCGTACAGATTCGTTTTCACTGCTTACTCAGCAATTGAACGAATACTTTACCGATGGTCAGATCAAACCAGATTACCCATGTTTTCGATAACGTAATCCTTTTCTGACGTGGATAGGCGACTCGAGTGAATAATCTTGAACGTCTTCTTGGCCACCTTGAAAACGCTTGAACCGCTCAAAAACACATGCACGCGATAAACAATTATTACCGTACACTTCTTTCAATAAATTTATGTTTCCATAATTGTTTTTCCAGGTTTCATGTGAAATTTCACAATTCTTTTCTGCATTGCTACACTTACCATATTTCTGGTGAAACAAAAAATATCTCTAATGCAAATGAAGGTTACGTCTATATGGATGTGCTTACAGAAGCGACAGGCGCTGCATTCAAAAGAGAAGGCTTCACGCTAAACAGTTGTCTGTCGCTGGCGTTTGGCGTTTCTGTAGTAGCGTCAGTTTTGTTATTTAATTGTCACCTCGTATGTTAGGTCTATTGGAAAGTTTGGCCCGTTTGTGAAGTGAAAGAAAATAATACATTTAATTATTTTTATTGTACAATATATATTTTCCATCTTTACTTATGAATTCTTGCTAGGATGGTGAATGCCTTGTCTTAAGAAGCGAAAAACTCAAGTAGTGCTAGGATGACGTATAATACAGTTTTGAATTTGTTTCCTTTCAAAAAAATTTGTAGGGAGCTAAACAAAAGATAATTAGAGGGTCCTAGGTATGAGGAGTATGTGGATGCGACAGAAATTCCCAGCTTAGCTCTGTGACTTTTTGACAAATCGCCAAAGCAGCATATGGTTTAATATTATCATGATGCAAAATAATGTGCTTCATATTGAACATCACCGTCCTCTTTTCTTCCAGCGCTTTGTTTAGTTCGTCCTTTTACTGACAGTATCTCTCATAATTGAGCTTTCTGTTCGGTTTCAAAAAGTCGAATGTATTGGTTCTTGGTTTAGTTTTAGTTTTATTAACGTCGCACTAAAAGCAACACGAGGGCTATTGGCGACGGACCTCGTAATTTTGGACGACGGTCAAGTGACGAGGACGACACCTGAGCTGGCACCCCCCTCTCCTAACATCCACACCACGCTAACGGGAGGACTTTGGGCCCCGACAGATTTAACGTGTACCAGCCTCGGCTACACGGCGGGTCTTTAGCGGCCAAGGATCGAACCCGCGACTGAACGAAAACAGCCAGCCACGAATCCGAAGCCATGACCAGTATTGGTTCTTGGACGTCCCACCATATGCACAGCGTTCTCTTATTAAGGTTCAATCTCGATTTAGAGGTGGAGGGCACAGATAGTCCATGCTACAAGTATGCTCTTTTCCTTAAGATGTATTTGAAAATAATCCATTTTTGATTACCAGTTATTTTCCTGTCCCAAATGGATTTGTTTTCGTTCCGAACAAACAGAAATGTGCATATAATTATTCGCTTATGCGCATTTTTCTAACTTAACTTACAAGGCACTCATCTGGAATGTTTATAGATCAATCCTAGTAACGATGGAAATTATATCTTGCAATAAATATTATTAAATGTAAGAAAAATGTATTATTCTCTTTCACTTCAGAAATGGACAGAGCTCGCCAGTTGACCTAACACACACAGATATATATATATATATATATATATATATATATATATATATATATATAATTAAAATAGTAATTCGGTAATATAAAGAAATAATTCAAAATAATCAATTGAAATTAGTGAAGAAGCAAGAATCAAAACAAAAGAAAAAATATTAAAAATTACAAAGAAAGCATACCAATAATTTTTCTTAGTTCATAGAAAAATTATTTAAAAACTAATAAAAAAGTTTTATTTGACAAAAACCTAGAACAAAAGAAAAGAAGATTAAAATTAAAGTACAAAGCATTTTAGAAATAAATAAATATACATGAAAGAATTCTAAACCAATATATGGTAAGAAGATAAATATCAACACATGAAAAAGTACAAACTAGAGCATAAAAAATAAAGAAAACCTGAGAAAAGAAAGACCATTAAGGAAATGAAATATAATATTTTTAAATTCTGAATTTGGCTTTTAATAGATTTGCAGGTTAAACAATGTTTTACAATTACCAAACATCGATATAGAATATTGTAATTAACCAAAACGGAAATTCCATAACTCAAAAAAACAAAATACAAATCACAAAATGTAAAGGAAGAAATTAAGTAAAATATATACGAAGAAAAATAAAAATTTGAATCTGTACCTGCTGAAAATATGAAAAGAATAATCTAAACAATAAATCAAAAGGTTAAAAAATATTACAAAAGCTTACATGAGACGTTATGTAAACCAATTATGTATGCATTCACGCAAATCTCCCACTTAAAGAAAACTTAAGTGAGATATTTGTATCTTACTGGAAGCTTGAAACTCAAACAGGAAATTTATACTAATGATTTCTTTCACGGAAAAAAAAAAAGTACTAATACAAAAAAAAAAAAAAAAAAAAAAAAAAAAGAAAAAAAAAAGTAAGTCATCTGCGAATAGTACAAAATTAAATTAAACATATATTAAATTTTTTTAAAAAAAGTATTGAAGTTAAGAATAAATTATCTATAAGTTAAAGCATACGACGTGTTATAATTAAAAAAAGTCATTAAATTGCTGAAAATATAATATTCAAGAATGCAAATAAAAATGTAAATAATTAAAAATTAAAATCAGGATATATATATTAACAAAAAAAATATTGGTCTGATAAAAAAAATTTCTATCGGGCAAAACTGTGATGTAGCTATATTTTTAATTTAAATTTCTCATCGCGTTGTATTGTCGTTGATTACGTCTGTATATATATTTCATTAAATCAAAAAATACTTAAAACTCTACGCTGTAAGTCATTGCATGAAACAAACTTTCAAATACATCAAGTAATTTCCACTTCCCTCTAAACCCTAGGAGTTCGTTGAATTTTTTAAATGATACGTTAAATAAAGGATGCATTGTGGCAATGAAGCTTTACCCCCTTCTCGCCTGGCGTGAGTCATAGAATCATACTTAACAGGCTAAGGGGAGAGGGAGAAAATAGGGAAATCAAATTGTGCGGGGAACTTGGTCCCCTACCAAGCTGACAGTCTACTCTGTTCACCTCAAAAGAGCAGACGATAAATTGAGCAAGCGAGCGGGTTAAAGATCAAGTAATCAATCAGATTCATGCGGAAGCGGTAGTATTAAGTTACGTTGAAACTATAGGATTTTTGTTGTTGTTTCTAAACTTTCAAAAGCCAGCGTTATGCAATTGCGGAACTGAATTGCTGTGTTCATCTGAGGCATGAGAACTTAGAACTATTAATAGTACAATGAACAAGAGAGTGGTATATGGTAAAGATTCTTCCTAAATACCAAAGAAGGTAATCTAATATTTTTGTGAGTGTATGTGTGTTTGTGTGGAATAAGATAAACTCCAGACAGAGTTCTCAGTCAAAAACATATCATGTTTATATTTCGTTAAAAATTAGAAAAGAGAAACTCGAATTGCATAAAATAATCGGAAAATTATGCTTTCCAGAGTTGTTTTATGTTACTTCAGGGTATTTCCATCGATTTACGAGGATTTTTAGCTTGCATAAATATACTTGATGGAATGAATCATTTGTTTATCTGAATTGAAACATAATGTGATATATAATGTGTATTGAGCTTTTCCTTTTAACTGCGATCTCCGATTGAAAAATTAGATGGCATATGCACAACTTTCCTATCAATTAAACTAATTTTAAAGCCACAACAATAAACATATGAGATTATTGTCTTCAACTTATTAAATCTGATTGCTGTAACAATGATTCAAACTTTTCAATACTCCATTTACGGAATAACCAATTATTATTTTTTTTAGTTAGAGCAATTGTCATTCTGATAGATTTTTTCTTTGACGAATTTACCAATCATTGCTACAATTATATTTCATAGTTAAAACTAGTTGACATTAGTCAAAGAAATAATTTTCATTCAAGAAAATTCAATATTTCCAAAAACCTCGAACATTTATTTAAAAAAAAAGACATTTTAAATTTAAAATAATTGCTCAAATGATAACATTTGAATTATAAACTTAGCAAAGGAATAATAAACTTTGCAATTTTTTATCACTCCTTTTTTGTTTTGTTTTAATTATAATTTTAGAAAAAAAAAATTATATATATATATATATATATATATATATATATATATATATATATATACATATATAGTCTCTACCAACAGTCGAGTCCAGCAAAAAGAAAGAAACTAACCTGGTTTACCAATAAAGAAAAACGGATGTGTTAGGTGTTACAGCTTTCAAAACCTTTGTCGGATATTATTCAAACATTTCGTAAACCGCAATTGAACAGTTCATAACTTTGAAATTTGCCATGAGTTATCTTAACTCAGAAGTCTCAGACTAAATATTAGTTTCAGATATGAGATCTTGCACACATGTGAAATTGTCATATTTCTTTCCACACTACATGCTCCACTCTCCGGAAGCTACGGCATCCTGAAAAATGTGTTTGGTTTCCGCTTCGGTCATTTCCGATCTAGAACTTCACTCTACCTTGCCTAGGAAACAGTTTTAAAAAAAGCATTCAACCCTTCACCGTACGGTCAACTTCTGCTTTGTGCAGGTTCTGAAAAAAAGAGGGTAATCGGAGAATCTATATTTAACATCCACCAGCTACCACTTGAAAGGCAGTTTCAAGACGTTGATTGGAAACAGCTATTCTTCCATGTAATTTGTCACTAGAACGAAGAACAGGGAGTTTTCAATTTAGCCCTGTAAGACGTACCATTTTTTTTTTTTTTTTACAAACATATATTTAATATCTATCCGGGTGGTATATTACCTAAAATAACGTTTCGCTTAAGAGGTTTCATTGAAACTTTTATGAGTTTTTATCTTGTTTTTATTACGTCATTTGATTTGATTTTCTATTCTATCGATTTTAATTCTTCTAGCGAACATACATTCCTTCTCCAAAATTTATGCAAATAGATAAGAACTAAAATGAATTGCGTCGGGTTTTTTTCCTTTAAAAAAAAAAAAATTGCTTACTTAGCAATTGAGGGAAAAAACTAGATAAAACAGAGATAATTTAAATGAGGATGCGAGAAGAATATATTACAAAACTCTGTTTATTTGTTTCTGATGTTCTAAATCGAGTCCAGATGTAGGTTAGATTTTGTTGCACTTGCAACCTGCATCTTAACACTCTTAATTATAATTAATATATTCTGTTTCCCTTAAGTGTAGGTATACTTATCTTATTCTTCTCAAGATGAGAGTTGTAAATTTGTTTGATGAATAAAATAGTGATCAGTGTTAATGCAGCGCTATTGCTGCTTTCAAAACCAATTAAAGTGGACTGTATAAAACACATGATTTCAAATAATTATAAGCTTTCTTTAGGGAGCGACAATTTGGTGTCCCTTCAACTACTCCAACGGTTACACACAAAAAGTTTCCCCCTGCTTCGAAACAAGTAAAACATTTTTGAAGGGGCGATTACAGCTCCGCTTCACAACTAACTTACCTAGGGGTGTAAACAACCAAGTTTTTAGTGTGATTCCTTCCGAGTCTCAGTTCGAACTTCAACGTCTGTGGGAAATTAAACAAGCAAATCTACAGGGACTCTTAACACTTTATCTAGTTTTCTTTGAATCTCTCCATTTTTGCTCTTAATCGAATGAAAGAAAGCGATAGTTTAACAATATTAGGCATTTATTACTAAGCAATGTAATATGAAGTTTCAAAAGAGTTTATTGGGGACGGTTATTCGATTTGTGGAAGTTTTTCATTAAAAAAAAAAGAGAGAATGTGCATATATAATCGAGTTTTGTAGCAGAAGAGCCAAATCTAGCTATGCTGCGCCAAATATTCATAGTTGTGTTTTAAACCGAAAAAAAAAAAAAAAAAAAAAAATGAAGATAAAGATAGAGAGAGAGGAGAGAGAGAGAGAGAAATTGGTACACAAGAATAAGTGTCTAAAATGGAGAAGGATTGCTAGAATAGTTCGGGCGCGTGTCATCCGTGCTTACCAAAGATGGTTAACCCCATGAGAACGAAAGATATTACTAGAGTACTTGAGATCTTGATTTCGGTACTAAAGATTGATTGATTGACTTTAATAACGTTGCACTTGAAACAACACGAGGCTATTGGCGACGGATATCGTAATTTCGAGCCTAGGTCAAATGACAATGACGACATCTGGGCTGGCACCCTCCTCTCCTAACTTCCACACGACGCCATCGGGAGGACTTTAAGGCTCGACAGATTTAACGTGCATCAGCCCCGGCTACACGGTGGGTCCTTAATGGCAACAAAGCTCAAACTTATGACTCGATGAAAAACGACGGGCGCGAGTCCGCGGCCACAACTTAACTAAAGAAGGTAAGCTCCTGAGAGATAAAAATGGGGAAAGATAACTATGATAATATAAGCATGAAAGCAAAGTGTATTTGTGATAAAAAAAATTATCTGCTCTTCAATTTTTGATGCAAAAAAAAATGTGTAGTGAGTTAGATCAAAAGGACTTTCATAGGTTCATAGTTGAAAACCGAACTTTACAGGATATTGATGTTCATTTCTGTGGTCGCCTAGTCCGATTACTTTACGAGAGTTATTGAAACCCCTTTCAGTCTTTGTAGTGAGTGAGTGACAGAGAGGGTTTATGGCGCAAGAGCGAAATATGTGTGTGTGTGTGGTAACCTAGTAATCATGATCGTGAGCTCGCGGCCAGCGTTGTTTCCATTGAGTCGGGGGTTCGAGACCTGATGCCAATACAGATTCATCGTGTAGCGGGGCCGATGCACATTAAATCTGTCGAAGTTTGGAGAGAAAGGTGCCAGCCAGGTATCGTCCTCGTCATTTGACCTAGGTTCAAAATTAAGAGGCTCGTTGCCAGTAACTTTCACGTTGCTCCTCAGTGTGAAGTTAAAAAACAATGTATCAATCTGATACAAAAACTCAATTCAAAACTTTTATTCCGATTACAAAATATCTGTATGAAATCTACTCATTACAAAACTTGAAAGAAATAAAAGGAATTAGATTTCAATATATTACATTTGAATGATTAGAAAATGTTTTTACAATAAAAAAAAGTGCAATTTAGATGAGTAATCCGTTCAGGCAGGTAGATTGCGGAAAGTTTGTGATAGCAAAAAAAGATAACAAAAATAATATAGCCAACGATTACATGAATATGAATTACGAGACAATTAGACGCATTAATTTAGAAGGTTTAACACTAACAAAAAAAAAAAAAAAAACATCTTTTTATAAACATTGTAATTAGAACGAAACTTGCTTTTGAAATGACAGATTGAACTGTTCTGTATTCAAGCGTCGAGTAGATCACTAGGCAAGCAAGTTAATTAAGAAATCGATAAGCGTAAATTGCAGAAAGCTTGTTGATATAAATGGTTAGTTGATTTTATTAACGTCACACAAGAAGCAACACCAGGGCTATTGGCGACGGACCTTGTAATTTTGAACCTTAACATAAATGAAGCTAAAAACAAGCATTCGACCTGATTGACGTAAAGTGCGCGATGAGTCAGTTGCTATTTTTTCAAAGAAAATAAATCTAAAAATGCTATTATTTTTTATAATTCGCTAAACGTAATGCAAGAATGGAGTTTTCCTATAATGAAACGTGGAAATGATTTTGAACAATCATCAGCAATATATCAGAACAGTTTAATTGTAATAAATATAAAGCTTGTTCGCAAAACTTGATGATGCGCATTTACGTACAATAAATTATGCCTAATTTAAGAAAATAGCATTAGTTGTTAAATATCTACATATTGCTAGCTGAAAAATACTATGAAAATTTCAGTTTAATGAATCATTATATATATATACATACATGAAAACATATTTAAAATTTTAAAACGTTTTGTATTAAATATGCTTCAAAATATGTATTAAAAATTAAATTACGGGAAAGTTTTAGCTCGATAGAAATAATTATTCGAAGCAATTTATCAAGGAATGTAGGATTTACAATCTTTCAGTTTTAAAGGATGAAAATAGTTTTTTTTAAAAAAAAATTGGAGTATTAGCTAGTTTTCTGAAACATCAGCTCTGGTAGCTAATATATATATATATATATATATATATATATATATATATATTTAATAAAACAAAAATACTTACTGAAATAAGGAAGAGTTACTTTTTTTCAACATTAAAGATAAGAAATAATTAAACTACGATGCATTTAGTAACTGTATTAATTGTAATCTTATCTTCTAGACTAATGTTTTGATTATCTAAGTGATCCATTTAGACCCGTTATCTTTAATAATTAAATTAGTAATGCAAACAGAACTGAAAGAGAAAAACTTCCTGTTTCTTTAAGATAAAGATATATGTACTCAAACAGAACGATAAAATCGATCACATACTTCTGTCCAGTGAACCGTAATATCTACGTAATGGAGTCGAGAATGGACAATGAAGTAATATACTATTCCATTTCATGATGAGCTGAATCGATTGTTGAGTTCTGTGAATGTGGAAGAATATTTATAACACAATTGCTTTACCATTAGAATGCACTCGGATTTATGTTTATATGAACACATTGTACTGTTTTAAATCTAATCAAACCAGATTTCGTAAGTTTTATTTCATACCATAAACAATTACTCAGAAATTTGGAAATTAGGCAATGTCATAAGTCGGGAACATTATTCCCTAAATAACTCAAAATATGATTCCTTCATTATTTATCAACTGCATATAGTCTGAAGTTTCTATACAGCAACAGTATATCATTGATTTCCATGACATTCACATAAATTTAATCAGATATTAATCAATAATAAATAGAGATATCATGTAAGAATTAAATTAATTTAAAACACACTGTACAAAATATGTAAGAGAAAAGTTTAATAATTTGTGTTGTACATTTAAACTTCGTCTCTATTCTACTGCAATCTACGAGATATTTTCGGTTGAAAATACTCGTATATAAAATGAGAAGAAAGAAATTGAAACTCCACATAAAAAAGGTATAAATCGCAACTTTACTATCTTAAGGGATATCATTTAACCGTAATTCACAATTCTCGTAAGATTTTATAATTATGGTAGAAAACAATTTTCAAATGTCTCAAAACGCAGAATTACTTCGTGCTTAGCACCATAATGACAATATTCAACTTAGCAGTAGCATAAGCTAGATTTGCAGTTATTATTCATCGATTAAGAGCAAACACATAATTTAGGATATGCAATTCAACTAACCATCTTTGAGTATCAATGAAATTGTTAAGATTGTGACGTTGGGCTATTCCCGATTTTCTCTTCACTAACCTCGGGGACTTTTATTGAGATTAATTGCATAAAATTACAATTTCTTCCCAACAAAAATGAAACCTGATTATGGTTACTAAATTCAGGTCGAAATAAAGTGAAGCGATATAGATATAATGATATATAAGTAAGAGGGGAATGAGAAGAAATATAAAGGCTAGGGATCAGCAACCTGAGTGAGTGAGGTCAAGAACTGGCAAACAGAGTATTGGGAAGATCTTAAGGGATTGTATGGAATTGGACTAACAGCATTAATCTATGTTGACATTTCAGATAACTATATCAAAGGACTCGGTAAGAGAATACCTTTTTCAATTATAATTAGAATTGTTAGCTAGGGTGGAATGCCGGAGAGAGCGTTTAGGTTATTAGTAATAAATAATTCCGCTTGTTTAGTCTCGAGTTTTCTTAAATTGTTTTTCTGTTTCTAAAGCTTAATATATTAAATTATGGCGCAAGAGCCAAATAACGGACAAAACGAAACAAGATTAAAAGGTCACATTTTTCTTATGTTTGAGTGTGTTAAATACACAAGGAAATGAAATTTGTACAGTTGAATTTTTAAGATAATAATTAATGTAATTAGATGTAATCTACAAATAAATTTTCTTTTAAAAACCGGATATGAATGTGATAATATGATAATATATTCCTGAGGACTCGTGTTTTTGCATTTCAATGAGTTTAAAAGTCCAGAAGAAAGTGACTTAATGTAAACTTTCCTACTCAATGTCTGCAGACAGACGTCATCTAAAAGGCGTTAAAACCTGCTCTTTCAAAATAAATGTTCATAATAAAGGTACGAGTATAAAAATAAAAGATTATACAGTTTTAATGGTTTATATTTTTATCTCGTTTCTTTCTAGAGTTAGAAGCTTACTTCAACAGAATAAAAAAAGAAATGTATCAATCACGGTCACTGTAAAACAAATTAACTCTTCACTTAGCTGGTTCTTCCGCCTTAACAGCTCATTAAACATCTTCACTCATATATTCTTCTCTCATCTCCTTTTTTTTCCTCATAAAAGATATCAAGTGTCAATGAACTGATAATTAGTAAGAGTTTAAAAGCAATAAACAAGGTTTTTAAATCACTTGTTCATACTTGGTTCTCGAAATACGTTTTCAAACAATAAAATCTTACTTAAGAATTGATTTGATACCGTAAATTAATCGAACAAGTACAATTTGGTTCGGTTTTTTTTTATAAACATTATTCAAAATTTTTAAGTATTAGAAAAATTTGAGAATCGGATTTTAAAAAAATTAAGAAGAAAACAATAAAAGATTTTGGATAAAGTTTCTTATTAAGTTCCGCTGGTGACATATTTTGGCATGTTGGTTATAACGAAAACTCAATAAGCACAATTTGGAACTAAAAAGTTAACATTAGCAGTGATGAATATTTAGTGATTATTCATTGTTGGCTGGAGTTTGAATGGTTAGGCTGTAATATTTTTAGAGATATTATTGAAAAATTGAAAAGTAGAGAAAAATAGACATTAAAGTTGCATTTGAATTATTTAAAAATATTTTCCTTTCCATTAAAGTTCTTTTTCTGAATCTAAAGGCGTTCCGATGATTCCATTAAAGAAATTAAAGAAATGAGCAACGTCGTGGGAAAAGATGACACAACAATCAATAGCCTTTTGTTATAAATCATTTGATGTTTCATTTTTGAATTTAAAAGATAGTATGAAATCGTCTAAGAATTTTGACATTTCCATTTGATTTATACACAGATTTTGCTTGTTGTTTTCAGATCATTATTTTCATACTTTAAAACTTAAACTCTTTTAAATCAGAATTTATTATGAAGAAAAGTAATGTTACAACTACGCTGAGTAAAAGAAATTACACGTTAAACCTTAATATATAGGCAATAAACATTCGTTTTTCACAAAAGTTGTAACATAGGCTATTCGCAAATTTTCCCTTCGACTAACAGCTGGGATTTCTTTCTGATTTTCTATTTAAGTTCCCAATTTCTTCCCAATAAAATGAAACGTGATGATGCAAATGCAGTAAAATTTTAGGAGTGGAGTGAATTTAGATAATTAACTAGCATAAAATGGACAGAGAATTGAATTGAAACTTAAAATCAGAAAGAATCAAATTAAAGGATAATTTATACTTATAATGGAGTAGCGTTGGATATCTTGTCTCTAGTATTATACCAGTTAAAAATTCTGCTGTTTCCTCAAATCTCTGTTTTTTCTCTAAGAATTCAGAAGCTTTGAAAAAGAAGGATGCAAAGGAAAATAAAAAAAAAATGCCTCAACAAAAGGGTAAAGAGCTAATCCATCGAGACAAAGGTCAAACTGTTTTCATACGAGGAGAAATTGTCATAAAAAGACATGCTACACAGTGAAGGTCCGTGAACTCAAATTTCGCATTCTGAAGACGTGATGTGAAACAATTCCTTAGTGTAAACCTAGAAAGATGGAAGAGAGGGGTGAATAACGAAACTCCCTTCTATGTGTCCCTTGAAGACATCGAAAAGATCTACCAATGCAGTGAGAAAGGAAGGCCCTTTTCTATTGAGAATCATCAAAAGACCCTGTGCTCGCACTACGAAGGAAGAAGGATGATTTATGATTACGTAGTCACGAGTCAAAAGGGAGCCGCAATCTCGCCCCCTCCAAACAAGATGAGACCAGATCAGGAGAAACCCTAAACATAGACGTAGACCCATCACGACAATATGGTGAGATCTACCTTTATTATTTTCCCAAGAACTTTAAGGAATTAAGGACTGTAAAAGAAATAATATTTTGGGACTTTAATAGGATTTTCTGTAAATATAATGAATTGAAATTTCTCTTTATTTTTCATAATTACATTGCAGCAAAACTTGAAATTTGAATATTAATATTTCCTTTCTATATTTTGGGTTTTATTTAATTTTTTGGTTTGTTTCACACTGTTAGTATAAGAATTTGTTAATACACTCTAAAAAAAAATAAAACGACGCTCCAAGAAGGAGTTGTCCGATGGAGACAAAAATTAGCGGATAGGAAAATTATGTAAAAAACAGATAATGATTAAAATTTCAGAAAAATTCAATGATTTATTTCAGAGTTACATAGTTATAAATTAACGAGCTCAATAAGGTGTTGACCCACCTCTAGCCTGTGTGCAAGCTGCCCCACGACGTGGTATAGAGTGATAAAGCTCCCTGATGGTCTCTTGCGTAGTTCTTGCCAAATTTGCTCCAATTATCGGGCTAGGTCATCAACATTCCCTGGTAGATACAGTCGTCTTCCCATCATATCCCAGACATGCTCGATTGGAGAGAGATCTGGCTGGCCAAGGAAGTGTTTGACAAGCTGTAAGACAGTTCATAGCAACTCGTGCCGTATGTGGTCTGGCATTATCTTGCTGAAAATAAGGCCAGGGTACTGCAAAAGGAACAGTAGCAAAGCAGGTCTCAGAATGTCGTCGACGTACCAGTATGCTGTAAGTGTGCCTTTAATGACGATCAAAGGGGTCTGGCTATCAAGGGAAATGGCTACCCAGACCCTAACTCCTGGATGAGTGCCTGTGTGGCTAGCGGTAGTGAAAGCAGGATCGGCACGCTGCCCTGAGAGTCTCCAGACACGTCATTGATGAACGTCAGGATACAGTTGGAAGCGGGATTCGTCGATAAACGCCCAGTCAACATCATTCCAACCTGATCGAGCCAAGCACCACTGTAACCTGGCTCGAAAGTGTGCAGGTGTGAGTGGCAGGGGGCGTAGAGGTCGGTACGAGCGTAGATTTCGCTCTATCAGCCGTCTGTGAATGGTCGTGGTGGACACTCGTGTGCGGGTTGTACGTCTGTTGATTGATAACGATGAATTAGGCGCTGTGAGAGCTGATCTGACAATCACTCTGTCCTCCCGATCTATTGTGGACCTAGGTCGACCGCTACCATAATGACGCTGAAATCTGCCTTTGCCCACCCATTATTGCCAGCATCTATAAACCGCCGTATCGCTTCGATCCATATGACGAGCGATTCTCCGATTGGCGCAACCTGCCTCTTTCAAATCCAATTATACAACCTCTTTCAAACTCTGACAGTTGCTTGTAATGAGCTCGAATCCTGAGGCGAGGAGTTTTTTCAGTCGTTTAAAGGTACTCTGAATCGCAATGCAACAGAAAATTTGACCATCAGATTGAGAATTGTTTCTTATATATACCTGCTGAGTGCGCAGTTCCGATGTGCTGCAGCTCCCACTATTCATTCATTGGACACCAAATTTTAACCATATGCAAGTGCGGTCCAAATGTCTTTACATACAATTTCATTACAATCTGGCATCTCCTTCTTGGAGCGTCATTTTTTTTTTTGTTTGTTTGTTGTAGAGTGTATTTGGATTTTAGTTGATTAATTTTTGAGCATTTACATAACAGTGTTTACGATATAAGATTTGAAAATATGTGAACTCTTCAGAGTAACTTTTTATGTTCCCGGAAATAGTATTCATTGGTAATTATTTTAAAATTTGATTTGCTGTTTACATTTGTTATAGCATTTGGTAATGTACCTATGTAATTCATTGTTTTACTGTTCACTTGCATCTAAAGTATAATTCACACTGCCAGCCATTAAAATTGCAACACCATGAAGAAAAACAAATACGAAAAAAGATATTTACTGTATGTAAACAATATCGCCTGAAAAAAAAATTAAATTTACTAGCAGTTTGAGGGTTTACAGGGACGCGAAATTAGTAAAAATAGCTTCCAACCCTGGAAGCTGAAACGGCCCATACCAGATCAGATATGGAGTCGAAATGAGCTTGGATGACAGAAACTAGCAGCTCATTCCATGCTGCTTCAAGAGTATGCCGCACTTCATCAAGCATATTAGATGGAGAAGGGTATCGGGCAGTTTCTCATGGGCAGTTTTCAGTGGGTGACAGATCTGAAGATTGTGCAGTCCAGGGCAACAATCGAATACCCTATGTATCGAGGAAGGTCAGATCATGACGTGGAACATGTGGTCTTGCATTATTTTGTTGGAAGATGGCGTATGGCAAACCTCGAAAACAGGGCACAACCACTGGACATACGATGTCAGAAATATACCTACCTGCGTTCAAATTACCGTCGATTCAAACTTGAAATGTGTGTGTCTTATACCCAATGGCTGTCCAAACCATCACACAAGGTGCAGGTTCCCTATGCTGATATCGAATACGAGCAGGCGAAGAGCTGTCTCCTTGGAGTCTCCAGACACGTATACGGCCATCAGAATACTGGATGTAGAACCGGGACTCGCCTAAAAAGACGACACTGTGCCACTCCTGTATCCAGTTTTGACCTTCGGCGCACTAGAGTCGCCGTCTTCCTCTATGTTGCATTTTCAAGGGAAGTTGAAATAATGGTAGCCGTGCTGACAGTCAATCTGTTGCAAACGTCTTCGTACCGTACGAGAGCATACTGGGCGTGCTGCAAGCATGCCCATTTCCTGACTAATGGTCCGTGATGTGGTTGTACGCTTTTGCAGGGCCGACCTCACAGTATGTCTCTTCTCTCGGGAGTTGGTCATGGGATGACATGGAGATCATGCGTGACGTTCAGTATAACCCTCAACAACCCATTGATTCCATATTCGCTTGACAGTGGTTGGATTGTGACGGGCGATATCATGGAACGATAATCCCCACTCTCGATTGGCAATGATCTTGCCTCTATCGAATTCCGACACTTTCTGGTAAGCATTTCTTCTTATTGGAGGCATAACACGATATTCTGAGCAAACTCTGACCGTACAAAGCATTTTACGAATGAGAAATCCACTATAGATAACTTTTCTCTTATGCAGTGCTTCAGGTATCGTTTCTCCCTCATGCTTCGTCTAAATGCGCTGAAATACTAATCATTTGTATATCCAAACAGCTTCTTTCTTTCATGTGATTTTGACGTTCGTCAGGTCATTCTTTCCTGGTGTAACAATTTTAATGACCAGTAGTGTAAATTTTTCAGTGAATAAAGTTTGATTGATATTATGTATTTTATGTTAAGTGTTTTTGTTCTTGAAATATTTTATTTCAACGCCGGACAGAATGTTCTCTACTTGAGGGCTATTGGCGACGGACCTTCTCTGGTTGCCAACTAATTTGGTGACCAGAGAAGGTCCGTCCAAATTTACACTAATTTGGCGGTATTCAAATTAATATAAATTTCGTTTGCGAGAAAAACCTGTATCATGCAGCAGGAGTGGATCCGCTTCACTATTATTGGAACGGACACAAACTATGTCGTTCAAAGCTATGTATATTTAAACAATAAATCTATAGTAAAATTTATATGCAGTCCACTGCTTAAATTAATTGAGTTCTCGCTTAAACTGAATGATCATATGGTGTAAATTCCTGTAATTAATAACCTCCTACAATTTATAAATAAACATTTCATTATATTAATTTACATAAAAAAGATACATTACTTGTATATTGAATTGAAAACTTATTTCATTTTCTTTATTTGAAATAAAATTTGTCTTTGTGATTGTTTATTAACGTCGCACTGAGAAGCAACACTCTGGTGACGTACCTCGTAATTTTGAACTTCGGTCAAGTGACGTGGACGACACCTAAGCTGGCACCCTCCTTCTGAATTCCATTCCGTGCCAACGGGAGGGGTTTAAGCATCGACAGATTTAACATGAATTAGTCCCGGTGAATTAGTACATGGTGCGTCTTTAGAGAAATCAGGCCTCGAACCCACGACTCGACGAAAACAGCCGGCCGCGAGTCCGCGACCATGACCAGTAGAATACCGAGGCCACAAATTTTTATCTAAACATTCAGCTTTAAAATAAGTTATAACATGAAAAGAGTAATTTTAATATTTTTAATTGAACGAGCTTTTAAAAAGAAATAAATTTTGCATGCAATGTCTTATACAACTATTTATATGCAATTGGTTTTTCATATTTTATATGGAAATAATTTCAAAACTAAAAAAGAGGCTCATAATAATAATAATAAAATAGAAATTGGCTTTGCTAATTTCATTTTAACCTTTTTCTTTTTCTCTGTTAAGTTCTCGAAAAAATAGAATTATTCGAAATGATTATTAGTTAGCGTAAAGTAAGCGTACTTCCGTGATCCAAGCTGCACAAAAAAAATTATCATCAAGAAAAGGAAATACCTTCTTCCAATTCCTGATACATTTTTATTTTCACGAGCAAAAGATTCTAAAATACAAAAAAATATTGCCAATATTAACAACAAAAATAATAAAAACAGATGATTCGGCCATAAAAATCTCAATTATTAAAATAAATATTTAAATAAGAGCAAACAATAAGTTATTAAAGAAGACAAATTTATGTTCGGATATTAAAATAAAAGCAGACGATAATGTATTAATTTAAATATCTATCTTAGCACTGTAAATATACCTTTAGCAAACTACATGTAATTATTATAATCGTAACGTATTATAATGGCACTGTTTCGAACCTAACCTCATGCATCATTTAATTTATGCCTAATCATAAAATAAAGCATTCACGAGGAGGATACATAAGTGATACACTTTTTGATGATGCCCTTTTCTCAAAACAAGAGCATATTAGCACACGCTAAAAAATTGCGAGTTTAACTATTGATATGAATTATCCATTCTGTGGACCAGAAATCTTTTGGAATTAGTGAAAAATTCTGAAACCCTAAGACTAAGCTTTGGGTCAGTAAATCCGAACAACTGCCGGTTCAGAATTTAAGATCAACGTGAAGAATTATTGTCCAACTTTACGGCTTTCTCTAGTGAATAATTTTTCGTGTGAAAATTAGCCTACATTTTACGTCATGCACAACCATTTGAGCTTCTGTAAGTCTCTAAGACTAAGTGCGCAAAGTCAGAAGCTCCTTTTTAATCTTATTTGCGGTTCGCCAGCGAACTGTAACGTTGTTGCGACATCTCAATGGGAGACTCAGATAACATTGGGTATATTTTCTTTATTTTTTGAACAGTCTTTTACTCAAAGAGCAACATTAATGTATATTTAAATGTAATTTTCTGGCCGATTGCTGATGCAGTGGCTTTACCTACTGGCTTAGTCAATGCTTAATCATTTTGTCTCTAAGTTTTTTTTTTTATTTAAAATAGATTAAGTTTGTAGCTAAATACCATGAATAACCTCAAATAAAAGACGCAGAAGGGAGCAAGGGTTCCGGATCTATATCGAAGTATTATTTCCAACTCGTGAATGATTTACATGTGTACTTTTAAAGGTTTATCGGATAAAACTAAATTTCAAATATAATAGCATTCAGGTGGATACATATGTTCCGCTTGTGCTTTGACGTTTTGCTTTTACAAGTCTAAAGTTTAAGCGATTTATTTCACAGAAACAAAACAAGATTAGTTGGAGACAATTATATGGAAATTTTGAATATTTCAATGGCAGTACCTTTTACTAAAGCGTTAAAATCAAAATTTATTAATATTATTCATGTAAGATTATATTAAGATGCCTTTATCGAATTGTTAAAATAAAATGTGTAATTGTGTGATTTCATTGTCATTAAAATAAAGTATTCTATTTTTAAGTTGAAGATAGGTAGGAAAATCTTCAATGAATATCTCTTCAATCTCAATTTCTATTCATAACTTAAAAGACCAAGAGTGAATAAAAAATATTCCGCGTTTACCATTTATTAAAAGCAAGTTCTCAGAATAGATTCGTGTCGATGATTAAGAATCAAGGGAAATGTGTGTGTGTGTGTGAGAGAGAGAGAGAGAGAGAGAGAGAGAGAGAGAGAGAGAGAGAGAGAGAGAACCCGCAAAATAATACTTTCAAATATATTATGCTCGAAGAAAGATTATTCTATTTTCACTAATATAGAATTATAACAGTTCAGAAAGAATAAGATAAGTAGATAAAGCTCTCTTATTTTAATTAAACCACGATTTGTATTTTGCCCGACTGAAAACTGAATCAAGGGTTTTATAAGTATCAAATTGTTATACAGGTTTGCGTAGTATTTCTGCTTTGTATTACCTGTAGAATATTGTTTTACTCTGGTAAACAAGTTTATCCTCTCAAAATATAAGACAAGTATTTCTTTAATTTGGTTTGATAAAGATATAACAGTTATTAACAACGGTCAATGGTAAATTGCTCTGAAAGATCACGAGGCAAAATAAAATTGTATTAATTAACAAAATAGTTTTCGAAGTAAAGGGATATTTCTAAATATATTCGAGCATCCTGCATATAAGCCTAAAAATTTACTGCTTTAAAAAATTAGGTTATGCTACAAGGTTTGCAACTTTGACTGTGTTAATAAATAAAGAGTTATTTCCCTTTCATAAATGACCCACTTGTGAAATGGAGGCGAGATAAAAGTAATTTCACTGTAATTATCTCACTAATATTCATCAGTAGCTGAATCCTCATTTTCGTGTATATGTTTCGTGTGCGAAAGAAATGCATAAATCATTTACTTGTAACTCGACGCGCAATTCAAATACTAGATGAAACATCGTTTTTTCATTGACTATAAAACACCATCACAAGGCCAACGAAATAAGTAATGAGCATGTGTTTTCTCTTTCTCCCACGATCGACCCACACGGCACCAAAAGTTTTAATTTGTTGAAAGAATGGATATTTTTCAGGTACCGTAAACAGAGCAATAATAAAAAATTTAATTTTTAACAGATGTTTTTGTCTTGCAAGGACAAACTGTAAGAAAACCTTTAGATATGGGCTTCTTACTGCATTTTCAACTGAGTCATTGTAAAGGAACAACTTATTCCATTTTGGGAAAGCTGAAAAAGCAATAATAACCCACATATTTTTACAGTAAGCGTAACGTATATTGCAATATAAGAACGTAATAATTTCTAATATTCTTTTCAAAAATTGTGAAAAATTCCATTCAAATGACTATTTTTGTGTTTTAAAAATTGTTGAAAATTATTTTTACATACTGTGGCTTTCATCAATAAAAAAAAATCAAGACTTCAGTAAATGCGAGGACTTAAAATTGATATATCAATTTTTATGAACAAGCCCCATAGAAAGTTTTTCATCAACATGATACTATTATTATTGCACCATATCATTTGCTTCTAAGTTTTTTTTATAAATTAAAAGTTCATGCATTGAGAGATGTTGTATGAGGTAGATTTCTTCATGAGTAATTCAAATATTCAGGATAATAAAACATATACCTTCTGCTATATAAAAAGAAATTAATAAAGATAAAACTAGAAAGTTAACCAATCACTCAATTTTTTGTAACATTGAAGCAGCTCTTACGGGAGATACTCAAAAATAGTATTAAAAAGAATTGAGATTAGCTTTTCTAATTTCATTTTAACATGCACTAACGTTTTTTTTCCTTCCAGTTAAGTTCTCGAAAAAGTAAAATTATTCAAAATGAACGTTAATTAACGTAAAGTATGAGTACTTCCATGCCCCAGGCTCCTCAGAAGCAGTTACCATCATGAAATCAAAATACCTTCTTCGAATTCCAGATGCACTTTTATTTTCAAAAACAAACCATTCTAAATCACAAAAGCGTTGCCAATGTTAACAACAAAAGGAATAAAAACAGACGATTCTGCCATAAAAATCAATTATTAAATTAAATATCAAAATAAGAGCAATCGATAAATTATTAAAGTAGACAATAATATTTTGTTCGGATATTAAAATAAAAGCAGAATATGAAATATTAAATTAATTGAATAAGAAATGTTATTATAAAAAATTTTACTATATATATATATATATATATATATATATATAGTAAATTTCTTTTATAAGAACAAAAATAGTGAATAGTGAATTTCTTTTTTAAAAATAAAAATAGTTTTAATATTAATTACATGAATTTAACTGTTAAGAGTTTCTTCGAGTCGCATCGTTTGAAAAAAATATATTTCTCTCACATCTTTATATTCTAAACATTCGAGATATTTGAGTTTCATATAGTATAGATCAATGAGTTTTATATCTTAACCTCTGTTTAAAAGATAAAAATTCTTTAGCGAATAATTCACTTAGTATAAAAATATCTAGTGACAAAGATGTCGCACAGTTTTTTTTCTCCTAAAAATATATCAGGTTTTTTAAAACATTTTATTTGAAACGTTATCCATAAAAATAACATTTATAATGAGTAATAAAAAAAAAGAGACATTTTTCAAAATGTCATTAATTAGTCCCATTTTCCAGTTACAATTCTGCTTATAATTCCTTTAAATAATTAATCCAACAGCCCCATACCGTTTCTTCCCCTTCTAACTCTTCAAAGATAGAGTTTATTGTTCCTCGAAAAAGCCTTTTTTTTTTACTTATATTCCTAACTAACGCGGGTTCAAGAGAGGCAGCTGCACACACCCATGCAGTTTTTTCCTATCTCTTAACCTATACGGGTCTACATCTCTAAATGATGCAAAGGAAGATCGTGAATGCGGGAGGGAATATAATTGTATTTAAAAAAATATTTAATGCCGAAGAATCAGCAACCACCTTCATGTGCACATGCAGTAGATATGATTAAGTCTTAAATTATTATTTTTTTAAATTATTTTTTTGTGATGGAGCTAATATTTTATAACAATAAATATTCGCTGGAATCATATTCTTATGTTATTTGCTAATGAATTTTTTAATCAAAGGTCCTTTATCAAATCACAATATTCTATCTCTTTTTCAAATGTTTGCCTCTTATCACACATAAAAATGTACATTAAATTTTTATATAAGATTTACTATAAAAAAATAAGAAAAAAGATTAAAACACAAGAAAAAAACTGGCTAGTTTTCATTCCCATGATTTAAAAAAAAAAAGAGGGGAAAAGGCGAGAATTTAATTTATTAAAATAAAAACTACACAGCCCTTTTCTCTCGAATCTCTATAAATAAAAATACATCATTAATAAAAAATGATGCATTAAACCCAAAAAAATCACTTTCAAGGATTATACTACTTTAGGAAGATGTAAGAACAATTCTGTTTGTTTTGAACATTTTTTAAAAAATTATTCAAACGCAAATCATATACAAGTCATTTTAAATTTAATAATAAGCTATTGTAAATTTTTATAGTACATTAAAGAATTGAAAATTCTGAATATTTGCCCTTTAAAATGAAAAATTAAACTTCATTTTACTGATATAATACGTTATAAAAAGATTACAAACATTAAGAAATTTTGTAAAATTATAGCGATGTTTTTACGCAACATAACAAAGCCTACAATTATAACTTACTCTTGCATTGTATTTTATCTTCATGATATTGAATTTTACATAATTTTCTTGTAACCGTCCATCTATTACTAAGAGAAAGCAGCATTTTATATAAGAGTTGAGAAAATTAAATGCCGCAAATTTAAAAACTAGACTCCTCTGAAAAAACAACCAATTTCCTTATTTTATAAAGAACCAAACATTGAACAACGCATTTGTAGAAAGAAGGTTTTCACATGATGAAAAATGTACAAAGAATTAAAGAAAAAATAAAGACACATTTATCCTTCACTTCATTTCATAGTATGGAGATTTGTACTGCCCCTTTCAGATAGTAAATTCATGAAAGATAAGCCTATAGATCAATACAAATGAAATGATGGTATGTCATAATTTATGCTGACCTGCATATACAAGAACCCCGATAATATTATCAATGAGGATAAATATATACTGATAAAAAAAACAATTGTCCCAACTCTTCGAAATTTTTAAAATAACCAAATATTTTAGTAAACATGACAACAAGAATAATTACGAATATTATATAAGCAGAATTCTATACCTTTATTTTTATTATAAGTATTTGTCAATTCAACAAGCCATTGACTAATTTATTCAAGTACAACAAACAATGGAAGTCTTAAAAACTGCAAAATTTAAAGAGATTGCACGTTTTGTTATAATGTTAAAATTATAAAATTTTCTGTGAAAAGTTTATTTGCTTAGCTTTTTGGAAAACAACGCGGATAACATTGTCATAACATTCAAAATGAAGTAAATGCTTTTCTAAAATAACTTTCAGAAATTCCGTAGCTCTGGTACTGCGTAGGCGACGGAGATAATTTTGTATTTGTATGAGTAAAGATAACAATGAACACTAAAGAAATATAATAGTTTGAGAAAAATGAAAGAAAATCACCACTCAGAAAAGACTTCTGGATCCATTAAGAAAGCAATTTCGAGTTCATTACCTCGGTAGGGATTAACCTTATTTCTTTTCAGATTTCATAATGACGGATTAATCATAGAATTTACTGCTTAACAATCAAGTACATGACCTCGAAAAGACTACCTGCACTTAAAAAAAAGATTCCTGTCTCGGTTGTTAGTATCAATAGTTTTCGTTGCCTATAGACTGACACGATACCTTTTTTCAACCATTTTTGAGAGATCCTTTCAGTTCCTCTCCTTTTCTTTCGGTTTTCTTTTCCATTCCATAAGTAATATTTTGTCATGCTTTCACCATTTTGTCTGGCATACTTAACGCTTTCCACTGAAGCGTAAAAACAGCCATAAAAGAGTTCAAGCACCCTACATCGCAAAGAGAATTTTCAAGGTCAAAGGTCAGAACTTAAGCTATATTAAAAAACGAGTTAAAGTCCGTGAAAGTTTTCATGTAAAAAAAAAAAAAACCTCCGTGAATGTTTTCAACATATGTTTTACCATAACATCTGCTTGGATTTCAGTTCATCAAAGACTATTCAGCTAGGCTGGCGGAAGCAATTTTAACTTGGTTGTTTCCATTTCGCCTCGTAATACATTGTTTCATTTGATGTTTGTTTTTAACTGTTTTGGGGGCATTTGTGTATTCTTTTTCATGCTTATAATGGAGTGAAAGAAAGATGCACTGAATCGTTTTTGAACTAGAAATTACTTGTTTCTAACTGTGTTAAAATGTTTTTTAAAAAAGGTTTGGCAATTTATTATGCATTGACTTTTTTTAAAAAAGATTTATTTTAAACAACTTCCTAATATTCTTATGCATATTATAAATGAAATATTACTTTTTATTTTTACTTACAATCAGTTGATAGGTATATTTTATCAATAAAAGTAGCACTCTTGGAAATTCTGTGCTTTAATTTTGAGCACATGCTATTCATTTTTCGTTTAACAGAAGCTGGCATGCGTAAATTTAAGTTGCCTTGCCGTTTACTTATTTTTTTCACGTTGTTCAATAACTATTTAAGAATATTGTATTAATTAACCTCTATCTCACAAATCGTAATCTACAAAATCCTTTTAATTATAATATTGGAAAATTCCGGAAAAGTGTATCTTGATTATTTTGATGTATATACCAAATTTACGTAAGTATACTATATATATTTCATACTATTGTTAGCACGAAATTTTAAAATCATATTAATTCTAAATTTTATAATGAATTAAATTTAATTTAATTAAATACAACCATTAAAATTATAGTACTAAATCTCAGCAAAAATACATAATTATTTGTAAGCAATATCTAATTTCGTAAGGAAAAAAATTGTACGTATCTTATTTTTCACGCACAAAATCAGAAATGTAATTAGAAGACAGCAAAAATTTTATACATTTTTAGAAAACAAATATTTTGTTGTTCATAATGCCAGTTTCGTGAATGAAATACACCCAACTATTTTTTTTTACATGGTTGATATATTCTTTAGAAAACCATGCAAAAAAAAATCGTGTAAAAATACATTCGACATATGGTAAATTTTGGGAGATGTTTGTTGAAAAACTTTTTAATTTTTAGCTTATAATTTTTAAGACTTATCACTAAACTACTTCTTTTCACTTTTCGTTGATGCGCATTAAATCTGTCGAGGCTCAAAGTCCTCCCATTTTCATGGTATGGAATTTAGGAGGGGTGGGGTGCCAGCTCAGATATTGTCTTCGTCACACCGAGGTTCAAGATTACGAAGTCCGTCGCCAACAGCCTTCGTGTTGCTTCTAGTACGACGTTAATAAATCAATCAATCATTGTAACTTTCCTTAATATTGATTACTTTAAAAAATGGGACACCCTTAATAACTTTCATAATTCGTATCACAGTTAGAAAAAAATTGTGTTAAAGTTAATGCTCAGAAGTAACAAAATTATAATATTATTGCATTAATGAATCAATGTAATTACTTTCAGAAACTGTTTCTTAAAAAAAAAAAAAAAAAAAAAAAAAAAAAAAAAAACCAGAATTGAGAAAATAATGATATAAAATGTCATTTATATCTGATTGATAGTTTCCGAGGTTTGGGGAAAACTGTTAAAGGGCCTTATAGTAGATTATTTTGAAGAAACTCGTGATTCGCTATATATTCTCCATTTTTTTTTTTTTTTTAAATACACATAAAAACAGGATTGGTAATATAGATCTAAAAACTGGTATATGGGCCCTTAAGATTCTGCGATTTCCGAACGTAATTCCTAAACTAAATATTTTCTGAACTATTGGAGGGAATCGCCAGATATTTTGATTCTACGGGGGGTTTGACAAGATAAATCTAATTATATATAAAGTTTAGTGAGTAACAATTTCTTCTTTTTTTATGTATTTAATAATTCATATTTTTCACAATACTTCTAATTTTTTCAATCTTTTACGTTTTTGGAATTGGAAATAAAACCTATCGTTTGGTGCAAAAATTTGAGATGTTTAGTAGAAAATTTTAATTCTAAAATGTTTCAGGTACTCATATTTAACTTTGGGCAATCCATTTTTAAGCGCCCATGTAATTCAGAACTTACGAAATTTAAAATTTAATCTAATTTTAGGAATATAAATAAGATACACACACATACAAAAAAAAAAATGGGATTCTATAAAGTAAATATGTTTTAGAAGGTAGTTAATTTACCATGATAATTAAGTTAATTAGTTTATTAACACCATACAATTCAGTTAGTTCTCTCTGAGCCATTGTACATTAATACTAATTTTTCCACCTGCAATGAAAATTTTGAAAGTTTTCAGGGTGTCCTTTTTTTTTTTTTTTTTTTTTGACTACTGTACCATTACATTTCCTTAATCCGTTTAAACTTTTCAGATGACAAATATTTGTCAAGCACTTCCTACGAATAACATTTATTTCCCTAAAATTTTCTGTGTAAGTTCTTCATGTTATTTATTTGTGGTTTAATTATATTTCTATGACACGACGTCATGTCCTCGCTCCACTGGATCTGCCACATGCATTTCCTACAACACAGCTGCAGCATTAAGGAATTGAGCGTTAAGTGAAAAATAATACTTCAACCACAACTGGACGACACTTGTTGTGGTTCGTGAACTGTGAAAATTAACTTTTCGCACACGTTGCTCCCTCAACTGGAAATGACATAGTCCGCGCGTGCATACCGCGCACACATTCGCCGATATTTGGCTTTTCTTTACCAAATCCAACATATCTTTGTTTATTCTTCTGACTCCGGGTAGTTTTGTTTACCGAGTAATATTTATTCGTTAAATTATCTTGATTTAATTTATATTTCCTCGCCGGCTTAAATGTCTTACACAATGAGGGGAGAAAAACTAACAATAACAAACCCATCAGTGTCTGAACCATTTCCATATACAGTGAGTATAGTAGATCGGAATCATTTTGCAGTGTTGGGGTGTAATGGAAGAAAATTCATATACTAATGTTATACATGATGCGTTATTTGTTAGTGGTGTATAACCGATAATACTTTGTTATGAAACAATGATAAATCAAACATGCTGAAAGAAATATTCCTGAATAAAAATAAATAAATAAATAACCCCTCTATAACTACCATTAGATTTTAATCAGTACAAGAGCATTCTTAAAAAAAAATCAGAAATACTTATTTTTCTTAGGTCTTGATTGCCCTCTCCAAAATGTTGGGCATGCATTTCCTCTTTAGTTAACATGTATATGATTAACAGGAATTATAACAATACTTTTTGACTTTCACATCACATTGAAATAAATGTTTTGGTTATTTGTGTGTGTGAACTCTCTCTCTCTTTATATATATATATATATATATATATATTGCCACTGAATTCCTTCCCCCCTTTATCTTCTCTCTCTCTCTCTCTCTCTCTTTTTTTAAAAAAAAACTTTCAGGATTTTTAAGTGACTCAAATCGACTGTAAAGAGAAAAATTCTCAAGAACAGCTTCAATTTGCACAACTTTCAGAAAATGCTACTTAAAATATTCTATTACTCATAATACAAAAGATATACTTAATTTCTGTTTGATTTGATTCTTTCAAAATTATTTACATACGCACAAATGCAGGTAGGTTTAAATTATAGCTATTCATCATAAATTTTTTATGAAATTAAGAACACATACTTTAACTTAGGAAAATAAACAATGCAATTCACGCAAGCAATTGTAAATAATGGCTCAAAGTTTTAGTAAAAATATTTTATGGAGAGAATTATTGGTCAAAAAAATTTTTTTTTAATGCTGCATCAATTACAGTTCAATAATTTTCAAACAAAATAACAAATAAATGAAATAAAAGTGCAAAATATTATTGTAACTGTCTCGTTCGATGTATTTTCAGTTTGAAGTCATTTTGCATACGGTGGCAATGTATTACAATGACAAAATCAACGAATCATCACTCTATACTCAATAAACTGTACATGTATTGGATTGTAATGACTTCCTTAGCTCTGAGTTTATTATCTCATTATTTTTCAGAGCTATGATTAACGAATAAAAATTTCCATTAAGTGTCATCCATCTACTACACAGGATGTATTAATGACAGAGGGCATCGATTTGAAATGCATTCCTACGCATGATCTGTTACTTGCTGTAACGTTGCCAATATAAGATTACAAAAGCACTCACACGCAAAGTTATCTCTGATTGTTATGTTGACTTATGCGATTTCTCAATTGCGTGTAAGTACAGAGTAAAGCAATAGGAAAAGATCTGGAAATACATTAGTAATATGCTTTATTTCCGTTTCCATCGCTTACTTTATCACATTGCCGCAATCGAATCACAATTAATTATTTCACTTTCTATATATATATACCACTGATTTTTAAAAATTTTATTACAATTTATTAGTTCACTTAGCAGTTTCATCAACAAAATTACTCGGTTCATTGAATGTTCAGACTTATCTTACACTGGTATCAAAGTGTAATAACCAGCATTAATATCAAAAATTCTGTTGTATCAAACCGGAAGTTACGTTCCCTTTTATTTCTTTAACATGATACACTGAAAAACCAAACAATAAAACTATTAACGAAGATCGTTGACAAAACATTAAAACAGAAAAAAAAAAAAAAAAAAAAAAGATTAAAAAAAAAAAAACGAATTCTAAGAAACAGGTAGAATTAAACCGCAATTGACCCTGATAGAACGCGTATGTGGGGAGATGGAAATGATTTCTTATATATAAGCGAAGATTTATTTACCTTCAAAACGATGCGTGTGTGTATGATCTGAATTCTGAAAATAATTCTTTCAATAAGCTTCGGTGTTGATGGACACTCAGTTTCTTCATACTAGGTGCTATTTCTAGGGAAATGGAACAGCTGACATTAAATCGAGGTTAACTAGTGTCCTCACTTAGTATGCTACTCATGAGCAAAATATAAAAAGCACTGTGAAAATCAGGTTTTCTATTTTTTCACCGATGAGTGCATGGTACAATAGCCATCTAGGGAAGAAAATTATGGACTCGGTAGCGTATTTTTGGAAATGTTTGACCTCATGTCAATTAACTTCACGTTTGCTGTTATTTATATGTTTCATTATTTTACTAAAATCAATAATTTTATGCATAAAAGGAAATGTGACAATAAGTATTTATATTTGTATTAAATACTTTTGCGAATTTCTTGTATATTATAATTAAAAGGAAAGAAATTAAAAAATAGTAGATAATTTTGTAAATATATATTGTCAAACGTAAAAATAGTTAAATAGAAAATTTTAGTGGAAATCATTCAACATCGCGAATTTTTCAGACATGGACACCAAAAGACTGCTCTTAAATAACTAATAGCTGCCAATTCCATTCACCAACAGTAAATTTTTAATTTTTATAAAAAGAAAAAAAATCTGAGAAATGGATACATAATTTAGTAGCTATTTATAACTACTTTTTGGATAACATTGCTCATCAACGTCTCTCTTAGGAGCAATATTAAGGCTATTGGAGACGGATCTTGCAATTTTGAACCTCGGTCAAGTGACGAGGACGACACTTGAGCTGGCACCCTCCCTCTCCTAACTTCCACTTCACGCTAAGGAGAGGACTTTGGGCCCCAACAGATTTTAACGTGCATCTGCCCCACTACACGAAAGGTCTTAACTAGGCATCAGGATACGAGTCCACGAAAAGATGTAAATAACGCCAGCCGCGATTTCATGACCATAACTACTAGTGTACCGCGGCCACTAACTGCAGAGAGAACAGGATATAAAGAAGAATTCTTAAGTATTAAAAATAATTCCTATTTTAAAAAATAGAGACTTTTAATTTTAACAGAGTTCTGTAATACTCTCATTTGATTAAATATCTCCATTTACTATTGAAGGGGGAAATGAGTATAATTCTTCTAGTTTTCACTGTAAATTACTTTCATATCATATTTAGTTAGTCGGATTTTAGTGGAACCAATTTATTTCATTTTCAAAACTCCAATGAAAATCATAAGCTTTAGGCATATATTTCAGGAAATATGTTGTATAAATGAAATCAAACATTAAATATGGAATTGATTAGATCCTCTATCTGATGATTTTCTAAAAGATTGAATAGGATTGTCGCTCAGTTTTTGTAAATTCATTCAAACGAAAGCATTTCAGATGATCAGAATGTAGTTAATTGATTTTGAAAGGCAATGGTAAATAAGGCACTAATGCAAACGAATACAGCTGCAGAAGGATTCAAGATAACAAATATCTCTTTATCTCTAAAGATTAGTCATGAAAGAACGGAAATAATCTCAGGGGTAAGGTATTTCCAACAAGATGGTTAACTGAAAGTGAACTATTGAGAACCACCGCAAATAACTTAACCGCACCATTTGACGAATCAGTGTGAAATGATCATAAACCAAGGGGGGGGGGGAAATCGAAGGTCACCTGCGGTGTTAGACTAATTAAGTCAAGTTTGCAATGCGAATTTAAATTAAGGAATGAAGCCTTTTTCTTCAATTTACTTCAGTAACAGTGAGTAATTACTTATAAGTAATTTATCAGAATTTTTTTAAAAATAATTCTTATTTAAGATACATTCTAGAAAATAATTTCATGTATATCTATTAATTGCAAATTATTTAAATATATTGAGATACATACACAAATCCTTATGAAAATGAAAGGAAAATGAATGAAATTCAATGATTCCATCTATTATTACATATTGGTAGTTCCACATAAATAATTTAACATCTATTTTTCACTTAAAATTCAACTTACTATCACAATTAAAATAACTGAAATCATCACGCACTCATATATTAAAAAGATACAGATTGAAAATTATCTTTATTCGCTCGATTCAGGTAGAAACAAAATTAAAAAATACTTACAGCGACTTTTATCAAAACATACGTATATACATATAGTGGTAGAAATAACTCACAATATTTTCTACAATTTAATTGCAAGCGGTAAAAGATTCAGAATACTGAAAAAATAACTGGATAATAAACTGTCTGTTTTAGTGCTTTGAAAGTATGCGTAGAAAATCCGTATTAATTAAGTTATTGAGAACAAAAATGGCTTAAAAAAGACTTCTATATACATCGTTTTAATTAGTCTGAAAGTGATTGGGTTTTGAATGATTTCTATTTTTAAAAATCTCATTATGTCTTTATTCTTTATTACATTTTTATCTATTTTCGGAATAACAAACTGAATATCCATAATGATAAATGTCGAATTTACAACAGTTTCTGCATTTTAAATACTAGATTATGATATTTTATACCTATTCATTAGATATATTACAGTACAAGGAACTTTTATTCATAACCTCTTACTGGAACATATCCTATTCATTTCAGTTTTGATATTGAAACAACTTGGCTGAATGATTTTTCGTATAAATCAAAACAAAATCATTTTTAAAAAGATTAATTACTGAATAACACATGAAAAATAAAAGGAAAGGAAAGTTTCATACTTATCTTAAAATAATAAAATAGAACTTTATTAAGCTGTCAAAATCAATAATACGTGCACAAAAAGAAGGGGGAAAAAATGCATATTTTTTAAAGAATTCAGCGCTATCTACAAATAAAAGAAGGAATCAAAATCGTCAACAATAATTTTAAAACACGAAAAATAGTCTCAAAGATTATTATGAATTTGATGAAAATGGAATATATGATGTTTACAAACAATCAGATGTTCATTTGGAATTTTGTCGCCGAGTTTTGTATTGGATCAGTAAATGTGTGACTAATTTTCGGAAATTTTTACATTAAATACAATTTGAAGCAAAATGATTTTAATACTAGGGAAAAAAATATTTAAAGAAACAGATTTGACATGTTTAGCAATCGGACATTAGAAACGAGAGTAGAATTTAATGTAAGAAATATATATATAGTTCCCTCATCATAAACATTTTAATGATATAAATGCTCACCAGCAAATAATTAATATCAAATATTTTTTTAATGTTTCGTTTGTAATTTTTTGCTTTTTAAATCACAAATCATTACTTAAACAGTGTTTTCTCCAATACAGTTATGAAATGTGCTATTTCTTAAAAAGTTTTATTGATCAGTTTTTCACAAAATAATTTTTGTCATTCATATTAAATTACGGTAAAGGATTGAAGGCAAAGAAGTAAAAAAAATTATTATAAATACTAAACTGTATCTTAAAAATTTAATTTATCTTATCATACATATTTTTTAAAAAATAAAATTTAAGTATCCCAAATATTTAAAACGGAAAAAAAAGAGAGAAAAAGATGCAAATTACCGAAAGCTTAAATCAAATGCCGGAAAATAAATTTCAAATCGGTTTTATTTTAGTTTTCATTCCACGTCGGCGTTGGTTTCAAGTCGGTGCTTTCCAAAGTACCTGTCTTGTACCGGTGGAATAAAAAAGAGAGAAATTAAACAGGTAAAAAGAGTAGCATTTTCATTTGACAAGAGCGGAAGGAAAAATGACGTATTTAATCTGACAGCAGTTGAAGATAAATATATATTATGATTCTCATGAAACACTCAGCCGAAGAAAGATTTAGTACCGTGAAAATTTAAACAGAGAACGTTGTCAAAATATAAGTTTATTTACTGACAGTTTAGTAGCAGTGATAATGATGAAAATAATATAAATATACGAGATAACCACGTATTGGAGAGAATAAATGGCTGTCTCAGATTTTATAACTTTCATATGAGATAGCCATTACTGTAAAATAAATGGTTATGCAAAATATACGAAGAGAAACCATTTTTTACTGAATAAATTGTTGTCTTATATAATGACTTGAAAATCAATTATTTTTTTTTATAAGTGTTAGAGTTTAATAAAGTAAACATCAAAATTGTTGAGAAACCTATGCTTACATTGAATAAATTATGTACCGTAAGACGAATATTATCTGATTAAGAATGGTTTAAATTAGCAAAAAAAAAAAAAAAAAAAAAAATCTAGAAAAACAGAGGGAGAAAGCTAAAAAATTTTTTTAATGTAAATTTTAATGCTTGTAGAAGCATTTTACAAATTTGAAATTCGATAATTGCATATTAGTTCAAATGAGCTGTTATTAAACGTTAAAAAACACGTTTTCACAATTAGTTGTGAGTGAATACATTTCAGTCTTTCAAAGGATCCATTTTCAAGTTGTTTAAAGATTTCTTTCTTAAAACTATGTCTGTACTGATAATATCTTAATAATGAGCTATACACACAAATTATTTTAATTTATTAATGTCTTAGAATTGTCACTGAATCGATTTTAATTACAGACATCATATTTCCATTGCAAAGATTTTTCTTGATAAATTGCATTAGGCGAGAGGGAAAAAACAATCGCTTTAACAAAGCGTGATATACTTTCTCAATATCTTTTATTCCTATAATAATATTTTCAATAATATGTATCATATAAAAATAGTTATTGTCAAATATTTATATCAAGAAATAATTGATTTTACACTCTAAAATTTCACTTAATGAATGAATATTGAAATCTTTTTTTTTTCTTTTCCAGTGATAGAAGGGAGAGCGAAAGAGAGAAAAAATCAATATTCTCTCTAAGGGTAAAAATCAAGAGTTGGATCTCTCTATCTCTCTTGTTAACAGTTATCTCGCAGCGTTCTTTCCTTGATGTTTTACATAAACGCTTATTTCTAAGAACATCTTTCTTATCACTTCCTCCTAAAAATCAATTCGTATTGAATACTCGGCTTTCTCTAAATGTGAGACTGAGGGAAGGATTTTATTAAACGTTCTGCATGTATTTATATGTGATCCTCTCTCTGTCTTTCTCTAATCGATAATAAACACACTCAAAAAGTTTCGTCTACAGGAATCTGATTTTTAATAATATTGCAGCATGTCTTCAACTAAGTTCGGAAATTATTAAATTATAAAATGAATTTAATTAAGTGCATGTTGTCTTTTATCGTTAATAAACAAAATCTTTTTTGCAACTTTCGTATTGATAAATAAACAGTGACTTTTTTAAAAAAAAATATCTCGAATGCACTTCAATTCAAGTCAAATTTAAAGCTAATCAGATATCATCCAGGCTTTCGATCAAGGCATATACATAGTGAACCATACAACAAAAAAGAAAGAAAATTGAAACAAGTGAATCCACAGTCCAAAATCAGACCGGATATATGTCTTCTCCTTTGATAACTATTTTTAAACCAGACTATTAATAAACACGAGCATATTCTGTAAAACACAGGGTAGCTTTGTGATTCATTTCTCACTTTTGCATCATATGATGGATCTTCATTAACGAAATATAAGAGCAATGGGTACATTTGTTTCATCGTGACAATAAGCGTACCGCATGTCCGACAAATTGAACAGTCCTAATTCGGTCCAGAAAGCATAAGGGTCGTTCAATATATCCCCTAACCGGCTATCCCATAGTGACCAGCCGGTCATAAAAATCTACTCATACATTTGAATCAATCAAAGAGTCCTTACCTTGAATTGGGGAGGATCCATCTGGACAGCCTGTTTGTGGATTTCACGCGTAAAATCCGAAATTTTTAGTTTAGGAAGGTGGCATCGTTGGGAAATCCTTTCGACTGTTTATACCGGCAACAGACGATTTTCGTCCAATACTCCTGAATGAGCGAAAAAATCGTCTGCCATAGCGTGGAGCGGGTCAGCGATAACTGGAACGCATGCGCGTTGAGTCAGAGCGTGTCTAAGGTGTCACGTGACAAACGGCTCATCCAGCCGCCCTACTCATTGTTCACCCCCTCCTTTTCGCTTCCTTCCCCAGCGACCATGTGGGAGGAAGGGGGAGGCTGATGGGGGGCATTCGATTGTCCACAGCCGGTGGTGATACATAATGGTGGAGGGAACATCATTTTCGTGCTCACAGGGGAAGTTCTTCATTATAAAAATGAAAGCTGCTTCAATCACAGGTCGGATATTTCCTCAATTTCTGCTTGCAGGCTCAGTTAAATTTTCTTTCGTTATGAATCAGCATAAACATACTGAGAAAGGAGATAAAGGGTGAAATATATATATGTATATGGTGGTATTCATATGGTCCTGTTATTTATGAAATGGGAAAAATTACTATCATGTATAACGCATTAGACAGATAAAAGAGAAAGTATATATAAAGTGTTATTTTTGCATTTTTAAGCAACTAGTAATTGTAATCAATATTATTTCTTTATGAAAACATCTACTCATATTGATAATTGTTTATTTCGGAATTCAAGTTATCATTATAAAAGCTTGAAATTTTTCAAGTTTTTTTTTTTTTTTCTTTCAGAGTAATCTTATTTATGTTCTGTAAATTGTTGTATGCATGAATGTGTACACGTACACACACACACACACGCACACACGCACGCACGCACGCACACACATATATATTCAAATAAGATTTAAAGAATAATGTAAATGGGAATAATTTCATAACTGTCATTCATGTTAATGCACATGAAAAATTAATACATTTTTGAGGAATGACAACGTGTATTGTAACATTAATTTTAAAAATTACAAGGTAAATTTTAAACAAAGAAAAAACATTATTTTAATATACATTTAGTTGTATTTTGTAATATCAAGGAGCTTCTTTTGAAAATCACCCCCCTCCCCGAAAAAAACACCGATATTATGATAGAAATTTTGTAATAATATGTCCTATTTTTGCAAACTGTTATAATTATTGATCGAATCTTTTCAAGTGTGCAGTCTTCTTTTGCATTCGTGAAAATTAAAAGATAAAACTATCATAATTTGCTTTAATTAATATCAACAGATTTCTACAAAATAAATACAATAAATCCAGAGTGAAAGAACACAGTTTTGACTGTATGCAATGTAGTTATAGCGATGTTATTGTTAGATTTACATACATTATTTTCTCAATTAAAAAAATTAGCTTTAAGCTCATCTCTATGAAAATTTTATTTTACATTTGTTTGAATTATATATATATATATGTATATATATGTATATATATATATATATATATGAATATATATATATATATATATATATTATTACATTCAATAATATTTATATATGTGTGTGTGTCAGTTGTATAAGAATATCATTAAATAAAGTTTATTATATACAAGTTATATTTTTTTTATAATTAAAATCAATTAAGAAAGTAGCTACAGTGTATTTGTTACTTCCTATAATACAATACTTATATTTAACTTATTTTTCTTAAATTACATTATAAAAAATATTTTTTACACAATTTGTTTAATATGAAGAGAAAAACCCGAGATGAATTTTCTAAGCATTCAAGTATAAAACAGTTCACGAATCTTATCTGATCCAATTAACTTCAGACTAGCAGGAACCAAAGCTCCAGTCACTTCCAGAACTAAAAGTGCTGACGCAAGTGATATCCAATTTTGGTTATTATATTTAGAAAAGAGGATTATAAATGAGAAAGTTTTGTTCTCGACATTCAACAAAAGAATAAGGATTCGTCTGATTTCTTTTAACAAAGAGTCTCTCAGCTTTATTGCGTGACATTGCACGCAAAAACACCAACTTGCGGTTCTTAGATCCTCCCTTCCTTCGCCATAAAAGAAGCCTTATAAATTGCAGTTCTTAGATATCGGGATTTAATTTGCATTATTCTATATTAGTATGTGGGCGCGTTTTGACAAAAAAAAAAAAAAAAAAAAAAAAAAGAAAAGAAAGAAAGAAAAGAAAAGGAAAAAAAAAAAAGGCTGTTCTAATCCAAAAATTATTACTTCAGACTAAATCTACACGTCGAGGAATTTACTTAATACAAAAAAATCTTAAATTCAATAAATAATTATATTATATCTCTTATTGGTAAAAATTACTTTTTTTTTTGCCAAAACTAACAACAATGTTGCCAAATAATGATAACACTTTAAATTTCCTTGAGTGAGTGAGTGAGTGCGTGTGTGTGTGATAATAATCTTCAAACTTTCTTTGCTAAACTATTAAATTTTTAATTAATGTATGTAAATTATTTATGAAATAATAAATTTTACAAATATATAAGAAAAAGAAAATTAGTAGGCTAACTGTTTCTGGAATACTTAAACATTTCACACATACACAATAAACATGTAATTTTTTGTATGAAAGGAACGCAATACTTTTACCGAAGTAATATCACGGAATTATCTAAGTTACGCAATAGCATTTCAAATTCTTTTGAAAAATAAAAAATTTTAAGAAAAACAGTTTTGTTTGCCTTGGATGTAGATAAATTTTACAATTATTTGAAATTTTCTTAGACAATTCAAATTGAAAATAATATATATTAATGTTCTTGTATGCGTTATTTTACTTTCAATAAGGAAACCCGTCTTAAAAATTAATGAATTTGAATTCCTTTTATTTGCTTTTTTTTTTATCTCATCTCAACTTAAAAATACAATATGATCGATCGTGAGTGATTGTTATTGGCGCAAGAGCCAGATGTGGCTAAGCTGCGCCAAACAAGATTTAACTGTGGTCTGGACGTGAAAAAATTAAAAGACAATTGATTGACAAGAAGTAGGGAAGGATCGCTAGGGTAACCCGGGGGTGCGTCACCCGTGCTTACTAAAAACAGGAAACCCCATATGAAAGAAAAAGATCACTAGGGTGCCTAGAGGTCATGATGCCCGTACTTACCAGAAGGAGGCAAGTCCCTGAGGTCTTAGAAATACAAAATCCATTTGCGTAACACATTAAATCTCAAAGCGAGATTTGAACTGTTATATGGATGTTAATTTTATAAACGTACTAATAAAATTATTGAGATCCATCAATTCCGTAGAATTCTTATACAAGCTACGAATCGGAATTTTTAAAGATGCACATTTCAGTTTTTCTGTCTCTTTCTCATTTTTAGATTTCATAAATGTAAATTGTTCATCATTCATATTTCGATTTCTAATTAAAATCTAGAAATATGTGGTAAGCATTCAAAATTCTCACAATTCGATTTACAAACGAATTAATATTAGTAACTTGGAGGAATGCATTATTTGAGATATTTCTTAAAAAATTACACGGGTTTAAAAAATTTTAAGTTCCACTTTTCTCATTTTTTCTGATTTTTCATTTCGCGTAACGTTAAAAAATAGGACCAGAAATTAGAACACTTTTTTCGATAACAAAATGTTCGGACATTAATTTTATATTCTGACTTTGCTAACTTCTAGAGAGCAGCAAATTTTATGAAGCTGCTTTCCCCCTCTGAATCAAAGCTTCTTCTTTTTTTCTTTTTAAATAGTGTTCCATGTAACGTCTCATATATTGCTATGCTAAATGGGTTTTGAACTTTTTGTACTCAAGTGAAAAATGGCGCATTTATGGAATGATTCTTAGTTATAAGAATACTGCTTCATAAATGAATGCATATACTACAACGTCACAAACTTTCATGAAAATTGGAACAACTTAGCGCCTGGAAATGTGTTCCAAATTTCGATCGGGTTCTTTGACATTAGGCGAAGACAGCCTTAAAAACCATAATAACTATTCATTATCAAAGTAGGAAAGAAGAAAATAAAAATACAATTGTAAAATAAATTCCGATAGTGAATATTTAATGCACTTAACAAAGATTAGCTTATCTTTTGTTACATCTTAAAATAAAAACACAAATGTTTATTTATTAAAACAGTAAAAAAAAAATGTCGTTTAAAAATTCGAAATCAAACTTTACAGTTTAATGAGCATAAAAAGACAATAATATGTCATATTCCGTCTAAATATTTATATAGCTGACTCATCCGAGAATAGGTGAAGAATCTGAATTTGAAAAAGGATGAAATCTCCTGACAGTACACGCAATTCATGTTAGCAGCAAGATAATAATTGTAATATCTTTATTTATAAATCGATCGGTTTCTCACGAAAAAAGTTAAATTTCTACATTAAAATGAAATTACATGTATTGATATTTAGAAGTAAAATAGAATTCTTCAATATTTTTAAAAGACTATATGCCTGACTATTCCAACAACATAAGACTTATGTTTAAAACTTATATATTATTGTGTTTGTTGAATTTATTCCTATACATTTTGTTTATAGAAACCTGATTGGTTTTGCAAAATTACCAGAGTATATTCGTGTACATTGAGTATTTTTAATATTGTGTTTTATTGATACCATAATAATATGTTACCTACTAGAAGCACTTTGCCTAAAAATTGCTGAAGCTTTCGAGAAAAAAAAATATTCTTTTTATCAATAGGTTATTACTCACTCAAAAGATTCAGAAAATTAATCAAAATAAAGTGCAGCGAGATTCAGCAATCAAGTACAAATTAAATTGTTTATGTTGATAGTAAATTGTAAGCTGCAATATTTTTATTTGTACAGCATTCTATACTTACACACTTTTACTTATGCAACATTCTATACTTCATATTTTTTATATAATTTTTAAAAACAGAATAAAGTTATTGATGGATGATGTGGGAGATTAAAAACCACAAAAATTTATCAAAAGTGTATAGTATAAAGAAATCAGTTTTCTGACTTTAGGAAAATAGATCCAGTAAACTTTGCTATAACTCTTTAAATTTTAGAATGTTAATGTGCATATTTAGTTGATATTACAATGAATATACACCATATATTTTTTAAAAATTTTGTTTTCTTTTGTGTTATTTTATTATGATATATATATAAATTTTTCAATTTATATATTACTTAATAAAACTGAACCAATTTTAACAAGATGCAAATATTATGTTCAGCGACTTCAACTTGTATAAACACATTAATACTTCATAAAATATTTCAATTTTTTATGCTATCAGGTTTATTATCATTTCAAATACACTCGTATTATATAACAGAACTTCAATATCCTGCACTGTTCTCTACAATCTGGAATTCTATACCTATATGATAGTAAAATTCTAGTAGTAGGTCAGTGTTTCGTAAAACAATATAATATATGTTTATTAGAGGAAACATAGTTTTCTTGTATTTTTATTATACTTTCTAGTTTTATGAATTCAATTCCTCTCATAATTTGAAACCATTATTTTTTTTCCCAATTTTCTAATATTCTAAAAACAAACAACTTTTCAGATTCTCTACACATAAAATATGTGAAAGTAGTACTTTGACACAAATAACTAAAGGGAGGATTATTGATTATACAGGAGAATCCATTTTAAAGTCACTGGAAAAAAAGGATAGTTGTAATACAGGGAACACTTATACTATACTAATATAAAATAATATTAAAATAAAAAAATGTGTATGATTTGAGGCTGAAAATCAAACACGATATCTTAACGAGTATTCTAGGAATTGGACAATGAACCGACCTACTTTATCTTCCCAATGAATCCTCAAGAAGAGAAGAATGAATGCATTCCGATAATATTGCTTAAAACTAATGCTTCATGTTCAAGCAAAGAATTCTCTGACATAACCGTAATAGCTTTCAGTTTGAAAATAAGGCTAGACAGTGCTTCTTCCTTCATTTTTAAAATTGTGAGTATACATAGATTGGATAAATGATGAATGTAAAGACAAATATCCGGTTTCAATAACAGTCTAAAGTCACCAGCTTTTCTTAAGTTCCAACATGCAATATACTAAGAAATGAGCGAAAAGAAAGCATGAAGAGACTGATTATGAATAGCGTTTATTTTGGATAGCAGATTAGATCATAGAGGGACACAATATATTCTGTTTCGAATTTAGAAGTATCTCAGCTTATTTTTACCAAAGAACCGAAAGACTGTCATAAACATATATACGGTATCTAATATGAGTTTTATGGAAAATGTTTGATTAGTGACATGCAAAATCCGTTTCTGCTTTGAACGTTTTTCTTGGAAATAAGGAATTCAATAGTTCCTTTTCAGCCTGAACACACACTGTTCAATAAGTGCAAACGCTAACTCATTACAGGAAAGTGTATTAGTGTTCCTATTCCCAAATTCAATTATGGCGTTCAAATTTTTTAATTACACGAAACTTCGCTTGGAAATGATGACATTTTATTGATCAGATTTGAAACAGTCTTATCGGAAACTGGGTCTTGGTGTTTTTAATTTCCGGTTACGCTACTAGATGTATTACACATCGATTCAGTTACTTGATATAATACCGCGATGGGTGTGGCTTCATTATCCTCGACAAGATTAATAGAGTGCTTCTGGTATAAATGTGTTAGTTCTGTATATTCAAGTACTACAATAGCTTGGCTCGGAATACAATTTAAAGAAAAAATCTCTCTCTACTATCAAATGGTAAACAAATTCACTTATTATTTGAAAAAAAAACATTTAAACTTAATTTTGTAAATCTATATCAGTTTTGATTGATTCACGTCAAAAATATGTTTAGATGTACTCGTGTCATGTATTTCGCAAGTTTGTAGGAGACAAATGCTTGGATTCATTGAATGTTTACATAAATAATATAACAGTCTCTTTCAAAATAGATTTTAAATCAAACCGGGGACATGCATAAAGCATTTTGCCAGCTGAGGGTATTTTATTAGTCAATAAAATTATCGAATTGGCATAGAATATGTAAAATACGAAGACACGAAGAAAAAAAAAATGTAAATATGAGCCGTTTGTTCTAAAAACATAATTATAATATCAGGTTCTCTGGCATTTTTCATATAAATGCAATTATAATGAATACTGCAAAAATCTCCTTTTTTTAAAAAAAAAAATTGAAAACAATCCTTCTTTTATGTATTTAAAAAAGTTTTTGTAGAAGGGATATTGGAAAACATTAGATATTTTTATGAGCTGGTTTTAGTTTGAATCCTAAGTTCATTTGATGATAGTTTCTACAGCTTGATTTTTTTCAAATTTTCTTTCCATATCTTCGGGAATATCAAGTTTTACATCGACATAATAATTAGTTTTTATTGCCTATTCTTACAAACCATCGAATTTATATTATTACAATTTTAAATTAAAAATATTAGTTTCTGAAAATTCGGGAGTGAAATGAATAAAGTTGAGCCTTTTGAACTATAAATAAGTAAATAAATTGAAATCGCAATTTTTGCTTATAATTATAAGAACATCTGCTTTCGTTTAAATTTGCCTTCAAATCCGCTTGGGAAATTTATCACCCAAATATAGTTTTAAAAATTTATAATTACTCTTCCTCCAAGTGCTTAATATTTTGCTTCACTTTTCACGCGAATTTATATTTAAAATAAACTTAAAATATTTACTTTAGTAAGAATTTGGTTGATAACAATTTTGCAAATAAATCGACTGCAAAATAAATTTGGAATTTTTTTAGATTAGCATTCAGCTCTTGAATAGAAATTATACAATAATATACACACACACACACACACACACACACACACACACACACACACACACACAAAAAGCAGCATCCATAAAATAAGTTATCCTCTTCAGTTTTGATGTAAAACGCTGCATCAAATTCTTACAGCTACTTCTTGCAAACTTTTTAAAGGAAAAACTTTTTCTTTTGTTTATTATATATTTTTTTTTCTGTTTAGAAAGTTTTATCATGCATTACTCACAAAATGTTACATTTTCTTTAAAAACACTTAGTTGTTAAACTTTTTATTTACATTTGTTGAAATATAGTTCTGATGTAAATTATAAGAGCAAATGAAATTGGTGTTATTTGTAGAAGATTGCGATTTCACTCATAAAAAGACCTTGGAGGTCAATAGAGAAAAAAATGAAAAGAATATTCAGCAAGAAACTGTCCTTGTTCAAACTCAACAAACTGCTGATAAAGAATAGTTGAGGCTCAAAACTGACCGAGGTAATTGCTCTTCCTCCAGTTTGAGTACCCTCCCTTACCCCCGCCTTTCGTGAATTGGGTGGGGTGTCCCCCCCCCCCCCCTATCTTGATGGAAAAAAAATCCTTGACTTTGTTTGTTCAGAATTGAGTTATGTTATTAAATCTCAAGGGAACAGTTTGTAGAAATACATATTTAAAAGAGAAGGGGAAATGTCTGTTATATATCAATTTACTCTAATTTGATTAAATCCTCGAATATCGTGGCAGCCATTTTGGAAAGACCATTGAGTAAATTACTTTTGAAAAATTTAACGACTGCTTTACTCGAGTGAATCATTCGGCTTTGATTAGGTAAAGGTGAATAATATCGCGAGCGAACAATTAATCTGATTAAAAGACCACTCGCATAAACTGTAAAAAGATGGAACTTCTCCCGCTCCTTTTAGCTAAACTGTTACCCTACATAGTTATCTTTTATTTAGAGTTTTTAACACGTTCTCTGACATCTACGATCTAACTGAGTTTACTTGCCACCTATGAGATAAATCGTTATTGGTCGTTTTATCTAAATTACCGAGTACGAGTACAGTCGTTGCAAATACATGAAATGTTTAGATGCTTGGTATACATGAAGATATTAAGTAATATGCTTGGCGCACGGAAACAAATAATTTATCCCTCGAAACATAGATAGGATAACTAAATGTTAAGAACACAACATCGTATCTATTCACAATATAATACGAACAGATGTTTTGTAAAATACAACAAACTAAAGATATTTCTGTTATACAATTATGTACGGATTATTTTTCTAAGTGCTGAATGATACCTTAATAATTGATCAGATAAATAAATTCTAGAGATTTTTTCATTATAATCTCTTACGTTGCTGGGATTCTTTAAAATCTTGCCATTTCCAATACGAACATCAAACCAACCTGCATTACGGAATTTTTGTGAACATGCGCTGAACAGGAGGGGATGTGTTATTTATTATTTCATATGAGAACTATGAATTTGCTGGTAGGAATTTATTCACTGCTAAACGAATCTTATATATATATTTAAATAATAGAAAAGAAAATAATTTGTAAGCATAATAAAATGAAAACAGGATCTTGGCGGGTGTGAAAAGGTGCACCATATCAGCTTTGATAGCGAAAGTGTTAAAATCAAGGGTTTTATGAGTAGATAGAATTAAATTTAGAATAGTGTGAAAATGAATACTCAGAAATAAATTTTAAAAAAATTGCACCGTTCTCTATAGGTTGTTTAATGGGGAAGAAGAAGATTCATGATCTGCTATCTCCACCCTTATTCGAAATAATAAATAAATACAGCTTTAAGTCCCAATAAGGAACACCCACCGTACCAAACATTTTACTCCTTAAATAGAGGTGTCCCTTCTTCTGAGGATGCATACTAACAAAGTGCACTTTAATTAGAAATTCGGGTTGAATCAAGCTTTAAATATTTGATATTTAAATAAGTAACTCAGTCACAGGAATGTAATTGAATTTGAATTTCATGAAAAAGGAATATTCTTAGTTAAAAAAGTTTAATTACTGCAAAAATGTATGAAAGGAGCAATAGAGTTTTGTACTTACAGAAATTTATTGAAAATAATCTGTTTCATGGGTTTGTTTGAAAGTATGTGCATTGAAAGCATCCCCCCCCCGGAGGATATTAAAGTCCCTGATGAACGTAAGTCCTTCCTTGTCACCAAAAGTTTAGATTTTTTTTTTTTTTTTTTAATTTAGAAGCTTATTTTAAGGCATCTGTATAATTTTCTTTTATGTCGCACTTTTCGTCTATTTTTTTTTTTAGTCTTGCTCACTGCTTTCCAAGCTACTTTTGTTAAAATTCATATCAACGACGGTTGAAATAAAAGATTTTATGCCGTCATTAGGGTCTTCAGTACGCAAGTTTTCACCTACTTCGAAATCTTCTTGCATTTGAACATTGTCACTAATTTTGACAAGTTCAAAATTCATTTTCAGCATTAGTATTTACATTCAGGGCGCTCGAAATAGGAACTTCAAAACTTACTTTCTTTAAAAGTCTGCTTCCTATTGGCCTCTGTCTTGGATTGGCCTGTTAATACTGTTTTGTTTCCTGCCCCTACTGATAACTGTAGCAAGAATATCTGGTTTTTTTTTTTTTTTTTTTTTTTTTTTAGTTTAGTTTAGTTTTTATTAACGTCGCACTAGAAGCAAACACGAGGGCTATTGACGACGTACCTCGTAATTTTGAACCTCGGTCAAGGGACGAGGACGACACCTGAGCTAGCACCCCCTCTCCTAACTTCCACACCACGCCAACGCAAGAAAATCTGGATTTTGAATTCTGTGAATGGGAAATATTTTGCTTGCGCCACAACTTGCTTTTTCCCAATAAACTGTTCTCCATTTCCCTACTGAAAAGCAGTTTTCATAAGAGAAATTTACTTTTTATTTTATTGTTTCCATGTCTCAAAAATTTCTTTCAGGAAACACAAACTTGCCTTTGAAACTTCAAAAGATTAATAACAAAGAGTATTTATTTTTATTTCTCTGTATCTATCTTATTTTTGAAACTTTTTTCAGTATCCCTTAACAAAAGGTAAATATAATAAGGCCCCTATTCAAAGACACCGGGACCAATAGAATTATCCCTTAAATAGAGGTGTTTCCGTATTTGAAGGTACTTCTGTATGTTTTGATTGTTGTGCAATTTACAATAGTTTTAGTCGTTCCACAGACTTATGTTTCGCATTCTCGAAAGCACAACTGATCAGCCGTTTATCGTATCGATTTACTGTAAAGAAAATAAAGACTAAGAAAAGAAATTTGAAAAGATATGAACTTTTCCTCTCACTCTCCTTTTTACAAACATTACAATTCTTATTAAAAGTTGTTTTAAGAAAATGCAAACTGAGTACTTCGAATTTCGTTCGCTTCTTTTTCTTTTCACTAAATTCCTCAATGAAAAAAGTCATTTAAAAAATATAGACAGACCATTCTTATAGCTACAAATTATATTAAGTCATTGGCGTTAATAATTAAAAGAGAAAAACTAAGTTTCTCTTTTTAAAGAATGGCGTTTCTTAATTACGGAAAGAGAAAATTATATTTGTCTACATAAATATAAACTGATGTTTTAAAAAATGAATCATTGAGTTAAGTACCTCAGAAGCTTTAATTTTAAGTAAAATAAAGAGGGGGAAGGAAGGAAATTGCAAAAAGAAAGAGAAGCAACGCGAAGTAAAGAAACATATAATCCTTACGGCAAACTATCAAGATTTTTTATTACTATTCGTGTTTTTCAAGTTCATTATCTTCCGAATTCGCTAGACAAATAAGATGTAATGAAAAAACGATAAGAAGTTCATTGAATCACCTGGGATTACAAATTATAAATATTTTTCTTACCGCATTTTTCCTTTTAATAGAACTTATTAATCTTTCCTTTTAATGAATGACATATTTTTTGATTGTTGAATGTTTTCTTCTTCTGTGAATTGTCTGAAAGATTTCTTCCTTAAGATGCGCAAAGGAAAATAAGAAAATCTACGTGTAGCATGTTTATTTTCCATTAGAAGACATCTGGAAACTAATTAAGAATGTTGAGAGTTGATTAAAATGACTTGGTTTGACGCAATGTTTTCATTGAGGCTTTAATTTTTAGGGAAATGCGAGAATTCTATCAACTGTTATGTGTGATACATATTTATTTTTTAAGCGATTTCAGCGCTTTTTGGTCTGTCTTCTTCATTTACACTTTTCCTGTGGGCCTAAAGCAGTTACACTACAATCCATTTCTCTTTCATGTATAAAAGTTATTTTACTTTAATATTCCACTAGTGAAATGCGTATCTGATTATCTTTAGTATTTATATAATCTTATAATTTAATTGTAAAGAGATTGTAATTATAACAGTTTTTGCCACAGAGTTTGATTATGAGACTCAAAAACTATATTATGAAAATGTCTAAGAGGGTGATTTTTCTTTACTTGAATGAGTCCATAATATGGAAAAAGTTAAACAGATAAATTTCTGTGATATTACTTAATATTTAATTTTCATAAAAATTTAAATTAGAACATATTAATTAAATTATCGTTATTTCAATCATTTAGACAATTTTTCATTTGTATGTTATTAGCAAAAACCCAGACGATGTACTGCTATCTATATATTGTTGCAATATTGTCTGTTATTAAAAACTAAAACATCTCTAATAATTCGATTTTTTTTCTTTCCTAAATAAAGGAATATATTTAACTCTAAAAACCCTATTAATCCCATTAACCACCGCAGTAATTTACTTCCGTATGTTTTCCATTGCTAGACTGTGTGTGCATTTGTCAAGATATAAAAAACAATTTTCTTTGCATAAAGATGAAAGCCAATAAACAATTCACGATACAATTTAAAATTCAAATAAATTAAGAAACTATATTCACGTTAAAGATAATTTTCGATATTGCTTTGCTAAGGCAACGTCATTACTGAAAGTCAGATCAAAGGTCTTAAATTTATGTTCTCTTGTATATCAATAAATTCCATTAATACTAGAAGTGAATTTAAAGAAAAAAAAACCCATCAGAATCTCGTTAACTCCACCACATCTTTTGAATTCCCCCAAACTATAATTCATGCTGTTATTTCCCCCAACTCAGTAAAATCTCTAATTAAGTATGAAGAACGAAATGTTGGGACTGGGACTCCCTCTTTTGATTAAATGTCATAAATCACGGGGGAAAAAAACTTGAGTTGTAGGGGTTTAGTGTGTTAGCAAGTTATCCTGATTCCTATCCTTCTCAACTCGACATGTTCCTATTGTCAAATGCAATAAAATACAGAAGAACCAAAAGAAAAATTGTTACATGTATTGTTTCACAAGAATTCCTTTCCTTCTATGACTTTGAATTATTGGTCTAAGTATTGATTAAAGACAAAGCTACGAAGAGGTTTGCCTTTTGCGCATGCCTTGTGGAAATAAGCATGTATGGAAGGAAAAAGATTTATAAGAAAAACTAATCACTGATGTAGGAAGCCAGATATAGAAATGATTCTCGTACCATTTTAGAGTTTTTTTTTATTTATGCCACGAGTATTTTTTCCATCTTAAAGTTTTATCTTTTTTTAATGCATACGCTTAGTCTCTTTTTTAATGCTTGCGTGCTTTCATCAAAAATGTCGATGAACAGTTACATTGATAATAATTGTATGAATGGGAAACGAACTTTTTATTAATCTAACAAATCAGAATATTCGATTAATATCTTATACATTAATAAAAACAGAATTAACAGTTATATATATATCTTCAATTTAGATTTGCATTCTATATTCGAACAATTCTTTTAAAATTAAATAATTTTTGTGCAGTGTTACACAACATTGTTACATGTATAAGCATTCAATCGATTGCGTTAAAAGTGTGGCATGTAGAAACAATGTAACATTAGTTATACTATATAACTTATTAATAATTCTGAATATACTACTATTTAAAAAAAAAACATTTTATTTCTACAAGGTTACTTAAACATGGCTTTCAAGGCATATATATATATATTTCTAACTGAAGTAGGAGGGCAATCCGAAATTAAAGTAATTATCGAATTTTATTATTAATAAAAAAAAAATCACAACACTTTTTTATTACCAGTTAACTTTGTGAGATTTGTTTGAAACATCTGATTTAAAAAGAGTAAACAGAAACAATTGTAATTGTAGCTTGCAGGCTGAATTTATTTTGCTCGAAGCATCTATTTTCTTTTCAGTAATTACAATGTAAAATAAACATACATTTCATATGCAAAATTTCGAAGAAAACGATGTGAAAAATATTAAACAGTAATGTGTTCTTATATAAGTCCTTTCATTGTTTTCGAAATATGATAACGAGAATTTGCTGTAGGTTAAATTTAATGAGATATCAAAATCCAAGCATGGTGTAGGGTGGAAGTTGATAAAATATATTTAACGGTTCTGGTTTGCTTGATCACGTATCAAAATTACGCTAACAGCTCATTGTATAGTCTTAAAATGAAGCAAAAATCCAAAATGTAACTTACAATCAAATTTTCTTTAGAATTGCTTCAATACAATACAACTCATACAATAGATCAACCAGCAAATCTTGTGAATAAATCTTGAGCCTTCGAAAGAATACTACTACTACTACTACTAATAATAATAATCTCGAATTAATAATTTCATACTTTAAATACATATGCGAGTGTTACAATAAAAACTGTCTAATTGGATACAATATATTTACAAACAATGATGATAAATTTATTGCACTCGAAGTGGTATTTTATATGAAAATAAGAGGATTTGATTAGTAATAGTAATGCACATCAGTTGATAATAATCTTTTTTTAATATGTTGTATGATTTTCTGGATATTTTACATAAAGACTACTTGATTTTTTTACTTCATTTTCCATCTGATTATACATATATCATTTTATAATCATATTAAAAACATTTTTTATTAAATATTGTAGTCTGAGTTGAGTTGTATAAAGACTCAAAAACAGAACGTATTAAATTTATGACTTTTTAATTCTGTATACTCTGTTTGTCTTTCTTTTTATTAACACTAGAATAACATAAGAGCTTTTGATAACTGTTCTCATAATTCAGCGCACTGATCAAGTGACGAGGCTGACACATGAACTTGTACTTTCCTTTCATAGCTTCCGCACCCCATCTCGTCAGAACTTAGAGGTCCAGTTCCATTTAACGTGTTGTAAGGCCTTTTTTTTTTATTCCGTAAGACGAGCCATTAATGGAATCAGAATCGAATCTGCAGCTTAATTTGAGCACAAAGTTTGTTATTTTGATCAAGAGCTGTAATATCTAATGAAAAATATAAGAACTGAAAAAGCAATCGTTAATAACGATAAAATGAAAACTAGAATCCTTATTATAGCTTATTATCCTGTGTAAATTTTGAATAATCGTGCTTAAAATATGATTGAAACTTAAAAACTGCGAAATCGTATGGTCCTATAATGATGAGATTAATTATTTGTAATTAATATATTAAGATTGAAATAAATATTATTTGTGAGAAATCTGTTTAAACAGTTAAACAAAAAAAAAAAAAAAAAAAAAAACAAAAACAAAAACAAAAAAAAAATGCATGGCTTTTTTGAAGGAAAATCTTTCAATATACAGAGTGTTTCGAAACTCATGGACAAAAATTTAAGGGATGTTAGAAAATATCTAAACAAGCAATTTTCACTATTCAATGCATGGGCGGAGAGCAAGCGGTGAACCGCTAGACAGCTCTGTAATGGTGACGATGTGTAAGAAAACTCTTGCTTTATGCTTTCCATTGCAACGCCTTCTAGCGGTTCACCGCTTGCTCTCCGTTCATGCATTGTGAGGTGAAAATTGCTTGATTAGATGTTTTCTAATACCCCTTAAATTTTTGAACATGAGTTTCGAAACACACTGTATATCTATTTTTTTTTGCTACCAATACTTTCGAAACTGGAACATATTTCATTGCCTAGAATATTTTCTCAGCGCATTTCATGCATTCCTTTTTGTTTTATATCATGTATAACTTGACAGTGTATAGGAAGCGTAATGGTTATAAATAGTCTCTCTTATATAAAAAAAAAAAGCTATATATTTTGAAAAAAAAGTGCGATATTAACATTTTAAATATAAAAATACAAGTTCTAAGAGTAAAAAAAACTATTTTAATGAAACTGTTTAATTTTTTTTTCTTTTTCTCTTCATGATAGATTATATTCCATTAAAATTCAACGATTAACATAAATTGTTTGAGAATATTATTTATGAAACTATCGGGTAGCTTTAACAATACTTTGAATATCAGGAAGTTCAATTTATCAAAGGCAGCAGAGACTAGAAAGAAAAAAAAATCGATACAAAAAACCTGTCTGTTAGTCAACTAGAAAAAAGAAAGAATTTAAAGTGCTGTAACAGCAGAATGGAATTCTATCTCATTAAGATATTTTCTAGCTGACAAGATTTTAAAAAATAATATGCTTCCTTACAATATAATAAAGTGCCGGATTAACTCTTGAAGTAATCGTATACACATTTATTCACAGAGGTGATATATATATATATATATATATATATATATATATATATATATATATATAATTCCTTTTGTTAATGTTCTAAATACGTAGATCGTATCAAATTGAAACGGAGATGACGAATAAGTGTTTTGAAAGAAAATGTTTTCAAATTCTGTGTAATACATCAACTTTCTAATGTTTAAGTTGTCAAGCCCATAAATCAAGAAAACAGTTAAATTTTTTTTTTAAAATCTGCTTCTATTTTCTAAAATGAACTTATGGTAAAGATTTTTGAGATTTGTCAGACTGAGACTAAAATATTTCAGAAAAGTATGTTTTGAATGAACATGTAATTAAAATTTTAATTATACGTGGATATATTCATAAATTTTTTAAATTGATTGACTGTTGATTAACGTTGCATTAAAAAGATATCCGAAGGCTATCGAGGCTATTGACTGAGGCTCACAATTCTGAGCCTCAGTCAAGTGACGAGGACGAAACTTGAGCTGGCATCTCCCTTTCCAAATTTCCACACTTTCCAAAAAAAAAAAAAAAAAAAAAAAAAAAAAAGAAGTTGAAACCTCGACAAATTGAACGAGCATCAGCCCTGTTACATGGTAGGTCTTTAGTGGCATCGGGACTCGAACGTACGACTCAACGGAAATAACCCAGGCCGGTGGTTTATTTTGAATTAACTTCATAGCTAGTTATATAAATATATATATACACATTGGCAACGTACTTTGTAGTTTTGAACTACGTTGAAGAGACGAGGGTGATACAGGAGCTGATATCTCTCTACTAATTCTGTTACTCACTAATGATGACCAATTCAGTTTAACTTGGAGTGGATCTGATTACTTCAAATGACAGTTTTTCTGCGAAAGCAAGCCTCGAACCCAAGACGCACAGAGCACTAGATACTGTCTATTTATCTCAAGAATAGCTCTCGCCAATGTCAACTGCTAATGAACTTTCTGAGTTATTCAAATCAAAATAGGTGAACATAAAAAGAAAGTATATATGAACATAACAATATGATGTAGATTCAAAAAGCACCTGTTTTTGGCATTGTATGAATTGATAATAATGCTTGGCGGGAACTAACCTTGTGGTATACAGACAGTAGTTGCTTTACTAATTGCAGGCAGGAAAAGGGGGAGGGCCGACAATTCAAAAAGTATTCAGAATTAATCGGCCGATATCAATGTAAGTGTACCAGTTAGGTTACTGACAAATAAGGTTGAGCGAATGCGAGTGATGGTGGAGTTTAATGGTGACAGGGCCAGATATGGTCATGATGAAAAAAAACAAAGTGCTATTGTGATCTAGACGTTTGAAAAAGAGGCAAGAAAGTTAATGATTGACAAGAAGGAGAGTCGAAAGATCGATAGAGTATCCCGGGTGCGTGTCAACCGTGTTTACTAAAGATAACATAGTAAACTCCGCGGGAAGAAAAAAGATAACTAGGGTACCTTGGGGTCATGATGGCCGGACCTACGTAAAGAAAGCAGGTCCCTTATAACCTGTTGAAGACTGAGGATACGAAGAATATATGTGAGTTATGGTGACATTTAATGGCGCGAGAGTCTGATATGGATATGCTGCGCCAAACAAGATGTAACTGTGATCTGGTCGTTTGAAAAAAAAAAAGTAAATAGGTTGACAAGAAGGAGAGTCGAAAATAGGGAAGAATTACCAGGGTATCCTGCGGGCACGTCACCCTTGTTTACCAGAGACAGTAAGCCCTTTGGGAAAGGAAAAGATAAATAGGATGCCACTGGTGAGTGATGACCGTACTCATCTGAAGAAGGTAAGCCTCTGTGGGAGAGGAAATGAAGAAAGAAATCCAATGCAATATAACTCCTTTCTCAGCAAATATTTTACAAAAAATCGTTGCTTCGATATTTCTCCAAGTGATATATATCAATCGAAGATCATTTATAAGATTTTATTTACTGATCAGCAATATGTGTATGATCTATAAAAGGCATCAATCTTATCTAAAAAAAATTTTCGCAAGAATTTCAGAACCTAGGCGTTCTGCTTTTCCTGTTGGTTACTAGACCATTTCTTCGGAACTGACAATAGCTCTTCGAGCATTTTTAGTTTCATTCGATTAAATTAAAATCGCATTAGAGAGCTGACAGATATAAAAACTAATACTGTATACTGTATGAAAAATTGTGCTCAAGAAATAAAAAATAGAATTAAAGGGGGAAAAAACACACACTTATATATATATATATATAGGCATCCATTGCCATTTGCTATGCTAAGTGCAAACAAATTTCAAACTGTCATTCGCGTATACATACATTCATTTTTTTAGTGTGAGTATGTTATACTTTATGAGTACATATTTTAGCAGATGAAACTCTTTTCTTCAGGAAATGTCACGCGTATGAATTGTCAGAAGGTTTTCTGAAAGGAAATAAAATGCATATTTTGCGCCAAACTTATACATTTAAAGTCGAATACATATAAAATTCTTTTACTCATTGCATATGTAACTTCAATTATTACGACATTTCCTCATATCTAAAGTCACTTCTGATGTTTGTGATAGATGAATGATAAATCACCTTATACTTCCCTATGATTTGTACACTTTCTTCATCGAAACGTAACAAAATCCATAAGTTAATTGATGATTATTAAGATTTCCTGCACGGCCTTAAGAGTAATATTATCTTCTAAGATCAGTCACGCATGAGGAAGGGAACTTGTATTGACCAATATCCATATCATTCCTGTAGAAATGTTCTCGGGAAGTAAATACTATCAAGGAACAAGGATAACGCGGAAAATGAAATATAATAATTTTAACCCCTCAAATAGTAATTTCCAAATTTCACTACTACTTTGCTAACACTTTAATAACAGCATTAGATATTTATCAAGTATTAATATCTAAGAATTTTTTCATTAAATGTCAGTTTTTAGCGTGTAAATTTTTTATAAAAAGTAAATATTATCCATGTATCTCAGAGACTGTAACAGGGCAATGGGATTACAATTTGGAGTATAGTGTAATCACTTAAGATTAGGTTTTGTTTAGTTTTTTTTTTATTAACGTCGCACTAGAAGCAACTCGAATAAATTGGCGATGAACCTCGTAATTTTAAACCTCGGCCAAGTGACGAGGACGACACCTGAGATAGTACCCCCTCTCCTAACTTCCACACTTATGATTAGGAAGATTTATGCTTAGGCAATCAATTTAGTGTTTATTAACGGAGAACTCTTAGAAGCAACACAGGGAACTAATGACGACGGACCTCGTAAGTTTGAGCCTTGGTCAAGGGATGAAGATGACACTTGAACTGGCACCTTCCTCTTCAAACTTACACACCAAGCCAATGGAAGGACTTGGAGTGAAAAGATAAAAATTGGTGGTGTAGTTTAATAGCGCAAGAGCCAGGTGTGGACATGCTATCCCAAAAAAGGTGTAACCGGGGCTTAGACATTTGAAAAAAAAAAAAAAAAAAAAAAAAAAAAAAGATAAAAATTGGTTGACAAGTAAGGTCGAAAATAGAGAAGGATCTCTAGGGTATTCTGAGGGCACGTCACTTGTGTTCCCCAAAGACAGTAAATCCCATAGGAAAGAAAACGATCACTTGGATAACTCAGGGTCATGATGCTCGTATTTCCCGAAAGAAGGCAACTCCTTGATGGAGAGAGGACTTGGAGCCATCACACATTTAACGTACATCAGCCGGCAACACGGTTTTAGGGACGTCAAGACTTGAACCCCCGACTAGACGGAAGCAACGGCAGTTGTGAATTCGCGACTAAGACCATTAAGCTTATGCTTGTAGGCAAAATTAAAAAAATACGTATATTTTTATCCATAGGAATTCTTTTTAACCCTATATGTTCTCGGACAGTTTTCTAAAATAGTTTGTCGTATTCAGAGATGCATGTTTTGTATTTTATTCTGGATCCAGAAATCTGAAGATTAGTATTTTTTTTTATACATTTTTTGCTTTGATTTATTGTGATATATTTCCAATTTAAATATGATTTTAACTAATGTCACAGTTATACTGGAGCTACACAATTTACTATTGAAATCTTAGACTCGAGTTAGCGATTTTTCTTTTTGGCTATCTCGGCATTAAAAGCTTTAGTATATTATTTCAGCTTCTCCTACATTGTGTGTGTGGGCATTTCCTCTAAATAATTAATACGTCCACATACGAGTTGTAATAATTCAGAGTTTATATGTAATCAAACAGTACAAATTTATAATTTTTTTCGATGCTAATTAATATCTTGGAAAGCTTAGTATAAGAATAGTTCTTCTTACTAAACTAACACTGCCCTGATGCTCACAATTCAAAGCTGGTAAAAAAGGAATAGGGATGCAAACTAAAATTTTCCTATTCTTTTCATATTCTTTGTAAATAATATTTAGGAGCATAATGTTACACGGGCATTAAAATTTTACCTAAAAAAAGGCCTTATTTTCGAGTGTCATTTTATGAAAAGAAACCGGATGTCAACGAAGTACATACACATTTTTTTTTGAAACCAGATGTAACCAATGTTTTTAATATTCAAATATAACAGCTGCTTGTAATATCTTATACAGCGAGTATTATGATTTCGTAAGCAAAACGTATAACTTTTTTATAAACGTATCCTTTACTTTCGGACAGGAAATACCACATAACATTCCCCCTCCCGAAAGCTACATGATCTTATGAAAACGTTCCTCACCGTTAAAATAAGATACAGCTTACAACGTTTGAGCTTCTGTTTTTCATGGAGTCGAATAACGAAGCTCCGTATATGTTTGTATGGATGCTGAATTTAAAGAATTAATAAAATGGGAGGTTGAAATTAAACATTTTTTTTTCTGATTGTTTATTGATCGTTTCCGATAGAATATTTCTGCTCGACTCAAAGACGCGCTAAATGCAGCGATCTCTTTTTGTTGATTCATGTAAACAATACATGAGGAATTCAATATGTGTAGCAGACATACAATTTTCAACAAAATTATAGAAGGAAAAGGGATCTGATGATTTTTAAATTTTTTAATTAGGATCACTTTTTGTTATGCTGTATGATTCGTAAACATATACCATTTTATCACCAAGATAAGCTTAAAGCCGGAAGATTAACAGAGTAAAATTCTCATGTGCTATACGAATAGTTTTTAAATTTTATTTGAATCGAAGTTCACAACTTTTCGCGCTGATAATTTTGCTGAAATTAAACAGTGTACTAAACTATTGGTTGTTCACGATACTAGAATATCCTTAATGGTTTATTCCGAGATTTGTGGTTGCAGATCTTCAGCGACGTTGATTTAAACCAGCTAAATAAAAAAGTAATGATAATACAAGAATAAGTTAATAATACACCGTCTTAGCAATCCGAGGCATTATTTGATAATCTTTAATGAAACTTTCATAACTTACATCCAATATTAATACTTAACAACAATATCATGTCAAATTTTAAGCAGAAAATAAATATTTAGACTTCTGTACAAGCGTTAGATTAAAAATAAATAAATAAACTCAATGTAGAAAATAATATTGAAAAATAGAAAATCTTACCTCTCTTAAAGAAATGTATAGCTTTCAAGTTTTTGGCTAGTTTATAATTTTCTTTCACATCCTAAAAAAACTGAACCGTCCGCCTTTTAAGCTATAGGATGAATTATTTGTCAAACGTTTAAAATTTCTTCTGGAACCCTTAATCCTGGAAGCACTTGAATGTCTCTAAATGTCACCGGCGATTAGTGCCCGAGAATACAAATGTTACTGCGTTAACCAACTTTTCAAGTCTATTTCACCTTTACATAAAACATATCGGCTTTACAATAAAACGAAGCAGTGCATGAAACCTAATGTTGTTTAATGGAGAAAGTAGCAATACAACTTGGCGAACGCAATGGTGCGAACCGGGAAGATAATTTTTAATTTGTTTTCTCTGACTGGATAGGAGATTCTTACAGAAGATGTGGACAGTGAACTTTGAAGGTTCTTTGATGAAATTAAAAGCAAAAAGAGTCTGATTGCTATTTGATACTTATACACATTATCACCTAAATGTGCAATTTTCCGGTTCTATGGATTCCACGCTTCAAAGAAAATGAACTTCTGAAGATTAGCCCAGTCATAAAGTTCTACAAGTCTAACTCGTGTCATTGAATTCAACTCGAACCGAAGGTTGTTTGAAATATATGAATAAGATCTGTTCAAGATACATATGGATTAAGTCTTTATCGAGTCTTAAAATTTATGAATAACAGCAACACAGAATAGTACCAATAGATACATATTTACATTTTTTTTTTAGCGAAAACCGTGTTTTACTAATAAAAATATTCAGGGTCTTGAGAAGTGTAAACAGCGAAAAAGTTTTGAGTGTTTTCTATATTGTTGAGAATGAAGTATTTCATTTGTGAGTTGTTACTTTTTCTTTTGAAATTTTTTTTCTTAAACGTGAAAAATAGTTTGCTCGAAATATGATTTTTTTGTGAAATTGTTTGTAAGAAATATAAATTTTGTAACTAATATTAAAGGAAAGTACTTAATTTGGTAAAAGTATGCATTATTTTTTTCTATTTTGTAAAGATAAAGTTAGAATCATTAGATTATATAAATATTTTTAATGTTTACGTTTGAGTAGATTTTCAAGTATATTACTCTACTGCACGATTTTGAAGAAGCTTTCATTAAAATCTAATTAACTTTATTCTAGTTATTTCTTAAATAGTGATGACGAAATACAACTTGAACATTAACATTATATGTATTAACATTCACTTTAAGCGACTTTTAATTCTTTCGCCAATAACCTTTTTGTTGTTTTGCTTTAATGTGATGATAATCCAAAAACATTCTCTCCTTATAAAAATCAGAAGTTATATTTTACTATTAAATAATATAACTAAAATAAAACTACAGAACTGAATCTACTCGGGTAAGATGCACAATAAATAATCTTTTTACAATAAATGCTCTCAAGTATTCAATCTGCCAATTTTTAAAATTCATGTCTTATATTACTTTGCAACTTTCAAGATATGTATTAAAGGTTATTCTAACTCTGTTTGAAAATAAAAATTTGATAAAATATGAAATATTTACATCAGTTTTACTGCTTTGCGAAAAGTAAATCACGCATCATTGCATTATCAAATGTATTAAAATAGTAGTAAAATATGATAACGAATTTCAATGAAATACTTCCTTTGGAAAAAAAAAAAAAAGGATGTAGACGTTTTATATCCGGTGCTGAATAAAAAAAAATGTATATATTTTTTATTTTGAATGGATTTGGTCATATTTTTCAAACATCTCATAACAATACTGATACATCTGGATAAAAACAACAAAGGGCAAATTTCGGAGATGATTTTTGTCAAAATAACTATTTGCATATTATATTAATAAAGCCTTTTTAAACAATAGACGAGTCAAACAAGACAAAGTTATATTTTATCAAGCCTTTTATTTTTGTAGAAATAAACAATTATCATGAAACCGCATCCAATAAAAAAAATTCTTGAAGAAAAAAATATTTATTTGCTTATTCGTAAAAAAAATATTAGCATATTTTAAACAATATCGAAAAAAGTAGATAAATCTAATTTCTTTTAATTAGACTTTTTTAAAGCATTTCTTTGGTTTTAATTAAGACCCGTGCGGTGACCGGGAATGACAGACTTGTCCCACTGTAGCTCATGCATGTTGTAAGAGACTACTAAAATGGGTACCCATCATACATGACAGACTAGTCCCACTGTAGCTCATGCATGTCGTAAAAGGCGACTAAAATGGGTTCCCATCGACTGGGGGTATAGCACGGCACCCTGCCCCTGGGGATTATATCAGGGGACCTCAGAGACTTGCCTCCTTCTGGTAAGTACGGGCATCATGACCCCGAGGCACCCAAGTGATCTTTTTTTTTCCTGTAGGATTTATTGTCTTTTGTAAACACGGATGACGCACCCCCGGGTTACCCTGGCGATCCTTCTTTATTTTCAACCCTCCCTCTTTTCAACCAATTTTTGTCTTTTTTTTTCAATTTGTTCACGACTAGACCACAGTTAAATCTTGTTTGGCGCAGCATAGCCATATCTGGCTCTTGCGCCAATAAACTTTACATTCACTCACTCACACTTGTTTTCAATTACTGCTTTCAGTCATCGAGGTATTGAATCTACTATGTTTTTTGTTTTGTTACTTTTTTCAGAAATTTTATTCCGAAAAATATTAAATATATTTTTAAAGAATCTGTTTGTAATGCACAGTTTATATGTTTCTTTTTAACGTATTTCATAGATTTTCTGTCGTTATAGATAACAAGAATGAGGTGGTGGGACTAGTTCTCAAGGTACTTTGGAAAACCTTCAAACGGTTGTCAATTTCTCTGCAATCTTCGGGTTTTGTGGGAGCCCTAGGGGCTCGCCCTCTTTAGGTAGATTCGAAAATTAGGACCACGAGACGTGTAGGACATATTTCGAAAGACTAATCCCCTTTCTCTGTATTAAGTGCACTAAGGGTTTAAAGTAGGATAGTGATCGGTCAAATAATAGGGAGCTTAATCAAAGCATCGGGGATGCTTCTGCACTTGTTGGCCTTAACGACACGAACTCGAACGTGTACACACAAAATCATGCACTTCAAGGACTCTACTTTCCGGACTTGACACCGTCTTACTACCAATGCGCTGGGAAATCGGCAAATCAGGCACGGGACCTACATACTTCTAGTTTTAGCACTTGAAGGAAATATTTCCTCATGGAAGAAAATTGTCGCGTTGCACGCGATCAAAACTTTCGCTGTATATTGTCACGCGGAGTGTGATCTAAACTGTCTAATTTGGGTTTCATTTTTTCCCCTTGATATGACTATGATTATCTCATCAATTTTTGCCATATTATCCATAAGGATTCCCAAGAGTTTTTGCCAAAGCAGATAGGCCATACCGTCTGATAGATCTAATTTAGAAACCAACCTCTGGTCATTGGGCAGTTGCTGAGATAGTGGACGACGACACCATCATCCCCACACTCGTAAGTACCCCTACCCACCTGTGATTCCAAACCTCTTGAGGTACGCAGGGAATCTTGCCATGCCCAGTCACCGGTTGGACTATTCTTGTCGCTAATGTGGAGCTGGAGCTCCAGTCTAGGCAGGACGTGAACGTCAGCCTGTTTTTGTTATTATTTTGCCTCCACAGGTGCCCCTTCCTTAGTCTTGTTTCTTTTAGCATTCCCTTCATCCTTTGATTATAAGTCAATAGTGGTGCCGTTACTTCTAGTAGTTGAACTGCTCTCTTAGCAGCTTCATCCTCCTGTTCATTTCTCTCTGTGCCTATATTGGCTTTCACCCAATGCAGGCTGACTTCTCTTTCTGTTGTTACCTACTGGAATTCCGTCTTGATATCTTGAATAAGTTGGTGTTTGTTATCTAGGTTCTCGAGTTAGACCAGAACCAACCGGTAGTCGGTGTAGAGTTAACCATCGGTGTTATTGAAAGTTTACAACACCATTCGATAGCATTCAAGAGGACCAGTACCTCCGCCTGAAAAACCGTATTATGGTCTTCCAGCCTAAAAAACACCTCCTCTATTTTGCCTGGCTGATCGCTACCAGTGGCCTCCTTTGAACAACGTTTAAGTAACTCGAAAAGGCTTTCAGCTTTAGACAATGACCCCATGCCCGAAAACTGCAAATCTCTCGGTGGGGCCCTGGTATATTCTACGTAGTAGATGAGGGAGGCTTTCAATAGAGCTTGCATGCTATGAGAGTTAGCCTATGGGTAAAAATGTCAACCTTAAGTTTCACTTTTTTGAAATGCTGGTGAAACGTCATGGCTTTATACCCCATTACTTCAATGTATTTTATGGAGCGGACTATTTGGATTTCGTCTCTCCAAGATAGAACCGTGATGGGTTGTCTAACCTGAGCTTTCTTAAGTACGTTATCGGTATGCAAACAGATTTTGAATTGCTGATTGCTTATTTGTGGGTTCCATCCCACTGCTTTATCTTGTCCAATTCTGCGTCACCTCTTTCTTCCACCATTACCTTGTTCTTTCCCCACACAAGTAGGATGAGGTCATCGGCATATGTTTGGATGCAGCATCCTTCTCCTAATGGAATATTCAGGAGGTTGTTGGCTATGCTGTTACAGAATAAAGGACCACTTCAAGAAACCTATGGGCATTATCTACTCATGGAATATCTCTGATGTACTATTCGACTTGAATATACTATTTTGAGATCACTCAAGTAATTTTTTACCAATCGGAACAGATTCCACGAGCAATTAGCTCTTGCCAAGTACAGCATGACTGCCACATACCAGACGCTATCAAAGGAACCTGAATGCATCTAATGAGATTATACTAATGCACTGATTCGCTTTAAGATTTTTTTGAATTTCATTCTTCAAGGCATAGTGAGCGTGCTCACATGACTTCCATGGTCTGAAGCCAAATTGCCAGGAATAGTTCATCGATCTTGTGCAGAGATAATAATACTCATATATCCTTTGCTACACTAGTTTGCCAAGTACCTTACTCATAGACGAAAGCAAGCAGATTGGATGGTAGGCCTTTGGGCTTTTTGGGTCTTTGTTGGGTTAACTGAAAATAATCAATTACCCTATTTTCCAACATGTTGGAAAGTGATCTATGTGCAGGCACTTATTGTATAGAAATGCAAGGAGCCACGGGGACTCCTCATAGACTGCATCAACTATTTATAGATTGATGTTGTAGATTCCTGGTATCTTATTTTTTGCAAATGATCTTATTACTTGCCTGACTTCAGTTTCCGTGAAGTTTGTGTCATTGATGTTACTGAGGTATTGATGGGCTATTTCCCTCATTTGAAGTTGGACAGGAGTTACACTTCCGGGGTTATCTCTTGCGAAAAACGCTGTGACAATATTATCTATGACATAGCACATATTTTGCCTAGAATTGCCATCTGATATCTTTACATAGCTTAGTACCGTCGGTCTAACTGTTTTGTTTGACGCTATCCGATATGGCAGCTGTCATGTCGAGATTCTCTGGGACAACCTATCCCATTTGCATCTCTTTTTGGTTAGAAGTATCTTTTCATAGATTGTGACTTACCTTTTGTATGTGCTCTTGCATGCTTGTTTCTCAGTGTGGTCAGTCATGCTAGGTAGCCTAGTGTAGGGATGGGAATTTCTATTCTTTTGGATGAACTGTTCTTACCTATTCTTGTTCAGTTTTAAAGAACTGTTCTTTAACCTATTCTTAGATCCACTTATTCTTTAGAGACCTCGAACAAAGCCTCAAAGATATTCTAATGGATTTAACACTATGTAATTACTGCTTACGATTACTTAACAAATTTTAGAAAAAATCAAATCGGTTAAATTTTTGAAAAAAAACTCACTTTTTAATTAAACTAATACTAAATAGAACCTTATTTTCTAAGTTTATCAGCAAACAGTGAAAATAAAGTATCTTTGGTAATTTCTTAATACGATTATTTTTTTCCATAATTGCATTCTCAAAATAACTTAATTAAAGTAAGTTTAGTAAAAAAGAATTTAAAATAAACATATATCTTATAGTTTATTATGAATTTTAGAGAAAAGCCTTTAATATTTTTATAGAAAATAATTAAGAAATTCGCTTCAAATGTTTTAATATGTAATGCATAAGATATTATACTCTTGTTAAAACACACAAAATAATGTGTAAATATGTTTTATTTTGCAGTACACCTACAAAAGTTAAATACTTCATGCATAAGCTTGTTTAATTACTTTTTCTACGTTTTTAGTAAAAGAAACAAATTAATAAATTTACATATGAAATAAATTTAATATTTTAATTCATATTCTAATCTTATTTGCTTTCCTAATTCACAATAATAAAAATCAAAATAAAGCGAAAATTTTCATAAGAAATTATTTTTAAAACAGTCTTAGATTTGTATAAATACATATATATATATATATATATATATATATATATATATATATATATGATTTTGCATCAATATATATAAATTTGCTGTAGCCGAACGTCATTGAGTTAGTCTTACCTTATTAGCTCTAAAATATAAGTTGACAGTAAAAAAAATATTCTTTGGAGAAATTATTGATGCACACGTAAAAGTTTTGTGCATTATTATGATAATTATATAAGTTCTTTTTAAGTTTCCTAATTCATACCTAATAAAAATGCGAGAATTTTAGAGAATAGGTTGGTATAATTTAAAAATAACCAGATAAATTGGATTGAATAAAAAAAATATGATTAAATGGAAAATAATTCAGTTTTTATTCTATTTATGAATGAAAATCGAATACGAAAAGGACAAAAGAACTAAAGACCTACCGGAAGGAGCAACCTATTCTATTTCGGGATCATTCATCATAATCTTTACCATTCCTCAATCTGCTTTGATTTGTCTGCAAGGCCTATAGAAGAAGAACCAAAATAGGTCTTTTAGTTCTAAGCTTTAGTGGTTCTTTTCTGGATAGAGCTTGTTCGATTGAGTTTTTCTCCTTCACTCTAGTTCCTTTGGAGCCATTCGATATAGTTCTATCGTTCTTATTGCATTCTCGCAGCGGTGAACGCTGTCGAGGTCCGTCCATGCACTCGTCGGTTGATGGCTGTATTCAGGGAACCGTGTGGGAGGGGGACAAAGGTGTGTAACCTTCACCCAGTTCATTGATAGAGATATTCGACAGCTGATGGATGGCAGGTTTTGGCGAACATTTACTTGCTTCCATTACGAAATCGGATCTCGAGTAGGACAGAAATACCAGCAATATCTTTGGGCTTCGTCGGCGGTATATAGGCCTCCGTAATATGTCATGTTATAAAAGGTTATACACCTGGGAAAGTGGAGAGGGGGAAAGACCCTGAATAACAGTGAACAAGTTTCTGGCAGACCAATGACTTGGGTGTTTTCGTTCTTTTAAATAAACTGGTCCGAAAAAGAGCAGATTGTTCATTCGATCCCTATCCTTTCGTCTTTTCGTCAAGTGATATTTTTTTCTCCCAAGGGGTTTATTGTCTTTGGTAAACACGAGTGACACTCCTCTGGGATATCCTAGCTACCCTTCTCTGTTTTCGACCTTCCATTTTGTCAACCGATTTTTTTCAATTTTTTCAAATGCCCAGACCACATTTATTCTTTGTTTGGAGCAGCATAGTCATAACTAGCTCTTACGTTCTTGAACTCCACCATCACCCACTCACTCACACTTGTGTCTTGTTGGAATAAAAACTGTTCTGAAGTCTTAATTTTTGTGTGTCCTTCATTGGTTATAACAAAATGTACCCAAATAAAGACTTGACAGCAATTTTTTTTATTAATTATTTTTTAATTTCCGAAAGATATATGTACACCATGCAACAACTCTATACTATTATATTTCTACCGTTGTGTTTTTTAAGGTGTATAAGATATTCGAAAAAAAAGCTACATTTTTTTGCTATTCTGAGATACTTTTTATGTGAACATACAAAATTTCTCGTAAGACATTACTCGCCTCCAAAATTCTTTCGACTCGTTTGCTATTTCAGAGCACGAATAAATTAGGCATATTTGAAAGAACTGGATACTACAAGGAAAAGTGCACATTTCCATTTCTTCCAATTTTGATTGCTTCCACACACAAAACAAAAATTTTCAGATCTATACTCTCAAATTGCTTAAAAATTCGCATAGCTGATAGAATTAAATATAATTTTATTAATTTTACACATAATGATGCACAAATTAATATCTCCTTGATGTAAATAATCAGTAATAATCTTATCAGCGAAATAAGCAATTGTCGGAATCAATTCCAAAAGATAGATATTCGGACGCCCTATCTCATTAAAAAAAAAATCTCATGCACAATGTATTTTTTTCTCTAATGGTATTAAGGCCGTAACGTATTTTAAGATCCCAAAAACATGTTGCAGGTCATATATCAATGTCATTTGTAATGGAGTGAGTGATGGTGGAGCTCAATGGCACAAGAGTCACTTATGGCTATCTTGCGCCAATCAAGGTATAACTGGGATCTAGGTGTTTGAAAATGGGATAAAAGAAATATTGTATGACAAGAAGAATGGTTTAAAATGAAAAGGAATGCTAGGATATCCCAGGGGTGCGTCACCCCATTAGGAATCGAATCACGAGTGTCTTAGCTAAGCTGCAAATGTTGAAGCAAGCGTCTTGTCCAGCTTAGGGAAATAGTTTCAGGATACCGGATCCGTCGAGAGAAAGCCTGGGCAAGGTCGTCCAAGTGCCTCTACGGCCAGAGAAGATCGCTATGTGTTCATTATTTTAGTTTAGTTTATATTAACGTCGCACTAGAAGCAACACGAGGGCTACTGGCGACGGACCTCGTAATTTTGAACCACGGTCAAGTGACGAGGATGACACCTGAGCTGGCAGCCCCCTCTCCTAACATCCACACAACGTCAACGGGAGGACTTTGAGCTCAACAGATTTAACGTGCATCAGCCCCGGCTACACGGCGGGTCTTTGGCGGCCAAGGATCGAACCCGCGACTGAACGGAAACCGCCAGCCGCGTGTCCACGACCTTGACCACTAGGCTACCACAGCCCCCTATGCGTACATTATAGAGAGGCGCAACAGGTATGCTACAGCTTCTCAGGTCTTTCATGAGTTGTAAACAGCCACAATAACCCGAGTTTCAAGGGTGACTATTTCCAGAAGACTTTATGAGAAATGACTGTTTATAAGCAGACCTGTTGTTTGTGTCCCGCTCAGTTTTGCGAACAGGAGAGTCCGCTTAAAATGACGCAGAGATCATACAGATTGGAGCAGGAATCACTGGGTGACCTTTCTCTTCACTGAGTCCCATTTCAGCCTAACCAGTGATTTTCGCTGTACTTTCATATGGAAATAACCAGGGACCCGCTACCTGCCCTCCAATGTCCAAGAAATCAACCATTACGGAAGCGGAGGCTTGATGGTCTGGGAAGGCACCATTTTGGATGGCCGCACACACCTCCATATCTTTGAAAGAGGCACTGCGACTCTTGAGAGGTATAGGGAAGAGGTCTTGGAACCCTATATCCGCCTTTTCAGGGGTCCAATTCGTCCTGATTTCCTTTTAATGGATGACAACGCGAGGTCATATAGAGCTCAGCTGGTCGACGAATTTCTGGAAAGTGAGGATATTCGCCAGATGTATATATATATATATATTGGCTAGCTATATCTCCAGACTTCAATCCTATAGAGTATGCCTGGGACGCTCTGGGGAGGACAATTGCAATTCGCAATCCCGTTCCGAGAACCTTCCAAGACCTGAAAACAGCTTTGCTGAACGAGTGGGACCAATTGCCACAAGAACTCATAAACTCCCTTATTTCTAGCATAAAATCACGTTGAGAGGCCTATATATCTATAAGAGGGGACTATACCCCTTATTAACCCATTTTTTTTGTTCTATTCTGCAACTGCTTTTTCATACCTTGTGACTCCGATGAGTGTTACGCACGATAATGTGTGTGTATCATAACTGTTGAATCTTTATTTTTTTGGTTTTATATCAACCCTATGTGCACACTAAATTTCATTAAACCAGGAGCTTTTTGATTAATGGTCGACTTTTATTAGTGTGATATATTTATCTCAAATGTATTTAATATGGTAGTAGAATTAAAAAAAAAAAAGACTGAAGAGTTATACGTTTTTGACAAAAAAAAAAAAAATAGTTTTGAATACATTTGATCAGTTTTGCTTCAAAAATTATATTTTTAACTTTTTTATTTTGTTAAAAGTATTGAAATACCTAAGATTTTTATTTTGTTAAAAGTATTGAAATACCACACACACACACACACACACACATACACACACTCCTATCATTTTAAAATAACAAGTACAGCTATTTTATCTTTCTTACACTTTATTTTATATGCATGCGTCTATTTTTTTCATACATTATTGCTTATTATCTAAGTCAGTAGAAATTGTTAATATTATCTGAAGTTTAACTCAATGCGAGAAGACATAACTGTTGTTTTGCTAATTCAAGCAATAAACCCTCGTCTGAAATTTCTGAACGGATAGAAATTTTTCTGATGATAAAGTCTTCGCACGTGTCAACTAGGAGAAGTAGGGAAAAAAAGAAAAGAAAAGAAAAGGAAAAAAAAAATACCACTCCCTATACAAGTGGTCATGAAGGGAAAAAACAGTTAATTCTCGATTTCCTGTCTTCGCAAATTTAGAGCAATTTACTGCTTCACAGCAATTGTGACCCTAACAGTTTTTTCCATACAGTTCTATACGGTAAATTAACTCGTATATTACTAAGTACTTCCAATCTCGGGTTAACTTTTCCAGATTGGATTTCCTTTTTCAGAAGAACTAAACACTAATAAATTCCACTTCTCTTTGATGAAGGCAATATTGGCAAGAATCCAAAGAGACAATTCTTTTTCATCGCACATTTGGGAAATACAATTATTATGTGTATTTAATTTACAGGAGATATAATGAATATTAGTGATATCAAAAATTTTATTTATTATATATAAAAATAAAATTTTGCGTAACACATTTAGGAATAAACACGAAAAATATTTTTGTAATACATTTAGTTTATACCAATTCTTTATTATTATACGCAAGTATAAATAACTGATTCTTTGCAACATTTATTACTTTCTTATGTTTTCAAACTATTTATATACTTTTTTGAACTGGAATATTAAAATTACTCTCTTCTAATATAATGATAAATTTTCACCCAAGAGGAATTGGTTTTTAATTGGTTTTTTAGATGCTTCAGATGCTACAATGCAAATATCTTTGCTTCATAAGGATTTGATTTAGATTGATTATCTTACATCTCATTATACACTGGCATTCAAAATTAAGATAATTTTCCCTTTTGGTTGACTATCACCTGAAAAAGTGAAATATTTTTATAAAATTAAGCATATTTTGATACACATACAAAGAATACCGTACAACAGTCACGGTACACACGCATTATTGTATGTATAACTCATCAGTGTAGAAAATTCTAGAAAAGAGGTTCAAAGAGACGGAACAAAAAAGTGGGTTGTTAGGGAATACTTATATTGTACCTCTTATTGTCATATAGCTTTCATAACGCGAATTCATGTTACAAAGGACACAATTGATGAGTCCTTGTGTTAGTCGGTCTCACACCTTCAGAAACTGTTTTCAGGTCCTGGAAGATTCTGGGAGCGAAAAACCAGTTTCTATTGCCCATTCAAGATCGTCATAAATATGCTGCTCCAAAGGTTTACGGTCTGGAAATTTGGTTGGCCAATATATCCGACGATTATCCTCCCTTTCCAGTAATTCAATGGCCAGTGAATCCTTATGTGGACGAGCGCTGTCATCCATAAGAATGAAATCAAGGCCAACTGTATCCCAGAAAAGACTAATAGGTCTCCACAATTTCATTCTTATACTTCATAGTAATCACAAAACATCTTTCAAAGGCATGGTGCCCTGTGCGCCCGTCCAATTTGATGCCTGCCAGGAGCATCACACTTACGCTGCCATATTGATCTCTTTCTTGGATGTGGTGGACATGTAGAGGATCTCTGGTTCCCTCTAGATGAAGGTATGTTGAGAATTAGTTGTGTGGCTGAATCTGGACCAGAAAATAGAACGGTATCCCAATGATCCATATGAATGTTTTTACTCCAGGCTCAACGGGCTCTTCTGTACACAGAAGGAAACGAAGCTCAGATCTCTATCATGCAGCCTTCTGAAAACACTTGATACTTGGGTTCCTGTGGCAGCATGAAGCTTATGAGACAACTGAGAAGATGTTGCTCACCTGTTACGCCTCGCTGTAAAAGACAGATTTTGACTTTCATTGCGGGGTCTTGAAAGGCTTTTCCAAGGCCTTCTCTCGGATCCAGTCTAATTAAACTGTATAAGAGCTGATCGTTACATTAAAATCTCTAGCAATACGCACTTGAGAATGCCTTGCCTAAAGTTTGTCGACGATTCACCACATCATGCCATTACCCAAGCGTTAGTGGTTAATCTTATTAACAGATTGATTTTGAATTTCACTAAACGTTGCAAAAAAAAAAAAAAAAGAAAAAGAAAAAAAAAAGAAAAGTAAAAGAAAAATTCATTATAAAAGTCGCCAAGTTGAGCAAACGAACGATGAACAGAAATTGACGCGCATGTTATAAAGCATTTTCATCTAAAAGCACAAACCCACTCATACGTGTATGCTTGGGTAATGGACACTAAGAGACCGATAGCTGTTTAGCATGAAGCCTCCTCTTTCGAATGTAGTGCCTTTCCTTACTGTAAACAAATCCGTATAGCCATAGTCTTCGTTCGCATTAGAGTAATTTTATTTTATTTTATTTTTTCCTGAGGTGAATCTGCATTAAAAGGAACACGATTTGAGTATGTTGAAACTGAGAAAGAGAAAGTGGAGCACGCGTCCTGAAGGTGCCAATAGAAGACTTCCAGCACTATATCGAACAATGGATGATTTGCATGGAGTGCTGTAGGGATAGAAGAGGGCAGTATACTATGAAGGTGATAATAAGTAAATATGTATGACATCAAAATAAAATGTTTTACCACGTCAGTCTTGTTATTTAATAGCTACACATTGCATTATAGAAAGCCAATCCGAAACCGAGTAGGTTGTGAACCTTCGGGAATCAAACTTCGTAAACTTGTCGAAAGTGGTTTTGAACTCTATCAACGAAATTCAATTTAATGAAAAGGCTTATAAACTTCAATTATTGCAGAATTAAAACATCTTAATCAGATTTTGCATTAATGGTCATGAAATAAATTGTGACATATGTAAACTAAACGACAAAAACGGTAAATATAAATTAAATAAAGAAATTTATATGAGAAATTTTTAAAAACGAAACAGCAAACTTTTTGCCAAGACAACTACAGATTAAAATTTTGAGTATGCTATTTATACTATTAATCTGAGATTTTTTTTTTTTTTTTTTTTTTTTTTTATATATATATATATATATATATATATATATAATTCATTCTTTCTCTAACATACAAACTACCTTCGAATTTTTTACTCTATTTAACTTATTACTATAATATAATTTTATGTGTTATTTTTTTTTCTATTTAAATATTTCGGAATATATTTTGATTATCCTACAGTAATTCAAAAATTTTTGTGAAGTTTCATAAATCAAGTTTTTCGTCTCAAATACACGACATTTGCATTTCATATTTCCCATTTTAAAACAATAATACGCTGCAATAAATTTTTTGATAATCAATAAATAGTCAGCAAAACCTGTATTTTTTTTCTTTTAAAGAATAAAAAGCGAACAAAAAAAATTCTGTTATGTTTTTTGATAGTTTATTAATGTTACACTTAGAAGCAACACGAAAGCTATTGGCGATTGACGGCGTAATTTTGAACTTCGGTCAAGTGACCATGACGACACTTAAGCTGGTACCCCCTCTCTAAATATTCACATCACACCAACGGGAGGACTTGAAGCCTTGAACAGATTTAACGTGCATCAGTACTAATACACGGAGGGTGTATTAGTACCGATGCACGTTACAATGGCTACAGGACTCAAGCCCACGACTCGACGAAGCAAGGCCGGTCACGAATTCACGAGTATGACCATGAAGCTACCACGGCCAATTCTATTTTGTATATGTCACTTAAATTAGGGGAAGGGGATTAATTGCTTGATTTTATTTATAAAATCAAGAAAATATATTTGTGCTATATATAAATAGGAAATAGTTTCGAAAAATGTGTGTGTAAGAAAAGAAATTACATAAACACAAGAATAACTTTACTTCAAATTGGAGAAATTGTGCTCTCAAAAAGGATTAAGATATTAACGAGGACAAAATGAATATCTTATATTTTAGGTAACCTAATACATCGATAGTATTAATGACTTTTCTTTCAGATAACTCTGTTATTTAAAGTCATTAATGTAACTTTCCAATGATTAAGACATTTATGAGAATTCAGACGAGGCATAAAATTTAAGACATCGTATTGTGGATATGAAAATAATCTTAATTGATATATACCCCTGCTAAAATAATGATAAAATTAAAAAAAATTATTAAATAACATGTAAATGTAGAATCTAAATCATAAACCTGCGACTTACGTATCATGAGAAATGCAGCAAATTGAAATAACTTTAGAATGTATCTTTATAAATGAAATTATACTAAAGATATATTCTATTTATTCTCTCAGCATTGTTAAATATAAACAGTTATAATTTTATCCGCTTTTGTAATGAAATTTTTATTATTAAATATGCCTTTCTATTCAGAAGTCTACTCAAATTAGTTTAAGAACATTAAATAAGGTATTATTTTTTGTTAAATTATATGTATATCAATTACACACACTCGTACAGCAATGTACCATAAATAGATAACTATGATTAATACACTATATTTTTATCTCCTTTTAGGAGAAATTTAAAAAATGTCTTACGTTAGGGATTCATTTTTCATTTCTAAAAATGATTTAAGCAAGTAAGATAAATAAATTCTTAAAAAATACTCTAGTGTGCTTGGATACAGTTTTTGCGTGCAAGCATAGTATGTTAATAAGAAAAATCAAATGAACTATAAATTTAATTTTACTTATTTAGAAGGCCAAAATAAATTCGGAAAAAAAGTCAAATATATACTAGAAATCTAGTTTTACTTATCTAAAAAGTAAAAATAAATTTGGAAAAAAAAAAAAAAAAAAAAAGGTGTTATTTCGCAGTAGCTGACATTCTTTTTAATTTTCTATTTTTTTTAAATGACATTATAATGACTCACAACACGTAATCTTACTACACCATATGGTCATCCTCCATATAAAAAAGAACTGTAGAGCAGTAAATATTGCATTATAAACTCTTTTAGGCTTTTGTTTTTTCATACTACCTTTGTAAATAAAAAAAAAAAAAATGTTTTCCCAACTATATATTAAGTTTTTAAGCAAAGATTTTATTTTATGAAAGACATTTTGGAAGCAACAAGAAGAAAAAAAATACAAAATGATCTAGTTAATTTATTTATTCAATTTTAAAGACACTCTAAGAAGATAGTTAAAATTTTACAAAATGAATTATATTTCAATTGTAAAGTTTTGCTCTTTATTTCTTAATATATATATTCATTAACTCTTAACTATTCTTAATTGCACTAAGCAAACCATTCGAGGCTTGAAAATTCCTCTCAAGCAAATGAATTTCAATGAAAAATCGGTAGGTACATACTAGTGTCTGAATAAACGCTCATTCACAGCTTAGAGTATATTTAGAGTAATACACACGCATGTAGGTCAATGACCTATATCTGATCGATCCTGCCATTCATTCTGAAAAATTTAAAGAATAACCACGAAATGCAATTGAATAAAGAAATTAATTATAACTCGTAAATATCGTACATGGGCTGTACTTGCAATCAGTTTTTAAGAAAATTGCAACGAATATATCTTATTTATAAGGACTGATATCTCATGTACACACATATTTAGATTTCTATTCCGGTCAATTTCGGTAAATCGCAGGTGCGCAGGTCAAATTTTGTCATTTCATTGCATTGAGAAAAAATACGTGCAAAACTTTCATTTACCTGATCAACGCTCCAAATAGGGCATTGCTGATCACGGGAAGGTTTTGTTTTTCCCAGGTTGGAAACGGAATGTTTTCCCAAATGCAGAAAAAGAAAGGAAAAAAATCGATTCTTTCAATGATGCAGAAGAAAGAAGGTTTCTAGTTCATCCCTTTTACTCTTCAGCTTCCCGGACTTCCATCCGCATCCTCAGCGTTCTCCCGCCTTTTCTGAAGTGATGCTGAGGGATAAACAGTGCCATCTGGTGGAACTCAATTAAGCTTGTCTCTATTCTCTCAATGCTCCATCCGTTCACTGACGCTGATGAGAATCAAATAGGACGAGAGAAGAAAGAACGGAAGGGTTATTATTATTTTTTTTTTAAAAAAAAAAAAGACAGAAAAGGAAGGTAGTAGAATTAAGAAAAGCATATTCTTCTAAGGTTGTAATTTTGTATCTAACTTATTCATATCAACAAATCTGTTATTTTACCCTGTTTATTTTTTAATAGTCTGTTATATTACATAAGATTAAATTGACCATACTGGATACCAAAATGTTATTTTCGTTTTATAAAATATAACTTTTTAAAAAGGGATTACATTATGCCACTTAGAGACAAATTTATTGTTTAAATATACAATAACATAATGTTTTTAAGCAAAAATATTGTTTTTTAGTAAATCATATTTACATATATTAATCACTGAAACTTAAATGAGCCAAGCCATATTCAAAATTTAAATAAATCTCATATAATTAATGCTATAATATGTTTGATTAGAAAACACAGGAAAAAGAGTAGAGCTAGTATGCGTTAAATCAATTACCCAAAACCAGAATGTTGTTAGGGCTCCACAAAAAGCTGAATAGAATGTAGAAAAAACTGAGGAATAATTGTTTGTGTTATTAATTATTTTTATTTTTCTGTTAATAATAATTTTTCCCGACATATTAAATAAAGGAAATATTTATTTACAGAAATATTGTTCTTCTCGTCGTAGGTATCTTGCTCATAAAGGATGCAAGCCATAATAATTGGGATAATTTTTAATTGCTTAGCAACCAGAGTTACAAGTTCAGGACTCGACTCAGCTAAATATATTAGATAGATTAGAATATTGCTATTTACTAAATTTACAGTGTCTCAAAGTTGTTGTGCTGTGATGCGGTTGTTTATTTACGTCTCACTGAGAAGTTAAGCAAAGGGCTATTGGCATCGTAGCCCTTCGTAATTTTGAACCTTGATCAAGTGACGAGGACGATACATGGATTGGAACCTCCTTCTTCAAATTCCATATCCCACCTACAGAAGCACTTGAGATCTCAACCAGATTTAAGATGCATCAGCTCCGCTGCACGGCGGATCTTTTAGTGGAAGCATGACTCGAACCCACGACACGGAGAAAACAACGCTCCCGCGAGTCCGTGACCATGACTGCTAGGTTACCACGGCACACCCTAAAAGTCGTTATTTGGTTTGAAGTATAATTAAGTAGAGAGAGATTTGAACTTGGGAAACGCTTAATATCCTCATCTGACGAAATACGATCGATGAGATCAATATCTCATATAAATTTACTATTTACTTGAAATGACGTCGCACTCAGAAACAACACGAGGGCTATTGGCAGTAAATCTCGTAATTTTAAGCCTCGGTCAAGTGATGAGAAGGTCACCTGAGGTGGTACTTTCCTCTCCAAACTTCCAGACTACGACAATGGGAGGATTTGGAGCCTCGACCAGATTTAATGTGCGTCAGCCTCGCTACTCTGAGGGTCTTAAATGGCATCAGGACTCCAACCCACAGTTCGGTACGTAGCCACGAGTTCGCGTTAACGACCACTTCGCTACCGCGGCCACTATTCGTCTCTAGTAATCCAATAGTGCAGTTACAGTTCGACATTAATCAAATCGTACAAGAAATTAAATCGTAAAAATTTAAAATCCACATGTAGTGGCTCTTGCTTGCGATATGCTCACTCTTCCTAATTCAGAAAATGAAAATGCGGGAAAAAGAGAGAGAGAGAGAAATTTTAGATTCAATAAAGCTCTTTTAAAAAGCAGAAATACCTTGAAGGTTGAATTGAAGCATTCGTGCTATCGTAAGGGTGTTTATAATCCATCGCTTCCAACAGAAGAACTTTGGTCTTGAGAAATAGGAATTTATTATGATAGTTTATACGTTTTTTTTTTTATTCCCGTCTCTGTAACCTTCATTTCGATTTGGTGTCGAGACCTGCTCATTTTATCAGCATTTAACAGTTAATCTCTTGAACGAATTAGTATTGAAAAAATTTATGAAATCACAACAATTGATAAAATGATTTATCATATTTTACCTAGAATATTTTTTGCTTCTTTATCATTTTAAAGGAGTGATTAGGAAAATAGAGTGGCATTTTGGAAGGAGAGCCATCGTTTTGGGTTTAGAAATTTTTAAGCGATCAGTTCGCTAGTGTAGTGGAACTATTAGGTAACAAAGTAACTGTATTGATTGAAATTTTGATTATAATCAAAAGGACGTTTATATATACAGGCATAAGAATTACATTCCAAAGAAGAAAAACATAGCTCTATATGGAATGGACGTATGTTATCCGTTTAATAATGTCTCCGAAAAAAATTACTATTTATCTTTGGTATTGTTGAATATTTTAATAATGATGGACCAACCAAAGATGCAGCGGTGCCTATTACACCAGGCTTTTTCGCTATAAAAAGGAAAGAAAGGTTATATATATATATATATATATATATATACATGCATATAAATGATCAATGAGTCACTAGCTTCTTTACACTCCGGTCGTATAGGACAGATATCGCTGATCTTTATTTACGATGAGTAGGGCTTTGACGAGCTTTGGTTAAGAATAAATTTAAATAAAGAACAAGTTTCATTTAATTGCTGTATTAGTACTTCTTACTTATAATGAATTTTCTAAGTGTTTTATAATTGAACTAACACTCTAGACATCTCCATTCTAAATCTTAGATATTTCCACCTAAACAGACCACACATGAAATAGATGGAAGCAACGCTCTTCGCTGCTTAATACAAGACATTTTTCATACTTAGTGCATATGAGCTCGCATGAAAATCGTAAAAAAATAATAATTTGGTGATCTGTAAATCGCAACTATTCATGTATGCCGAGTGATTTAATTTCCTCTTATCAGAGATATTTTTTTGCAATCTATAGATTTCAATTTGTTCAAATTATTGAAATTTAGTCAAAATTTTATTGGGGGAAAGAATCTTGTAGCGAGTTGTTTTTCTCATTTTTCAAGGAATTTTTTCACCATAGAGAAACTCATGTTCAATAATTAACGATTAAGAAAATAAATGGCTCATTTCCTTTTATGAAGAATGATGATCTGTGCACCTTCGGAGAAATTTTTTTAGATGCATTGATATTTACTATCAAAAGATTTTTAATGATGAAATATAACCTAAAATCTATGAAAAACACATTAAATATTCTGCTTTTATTCCAAACAAAAAAATTTAGAGCGTTAAACATTGAAAATAATATATAAAGTGATTATTAGAATAACGCTCCTCACTCAAAAGTAAACAAAAATATTATTATTCTGTAAATTTTATCTTATGTATCGTAAAATATTTTGGAGTTGTTACTAATTTCACATGATGAAAATCATATTACTACAATTTTTATTTTATGCGTGTTTCGAGTCAAAGAGGAATGAAAAAAAAGTTCTTACAATACATGATTTATATCTTTGTTACTGAAACCATATCAGTTTTACAGCCATGAAAGTATTAGAAGTTCTTAAAATTATATAAAGAAGATACTTGTAAAATTTAAATTAATTTGGTTCTTAACTTTTTTCTGATATCTACGTTGCCATATGTGCAAACATGTCAAGAAAACTCATTTTGATGAATATCAAAAACAAACTTTCAAATGCAATTTTTTATAATGAACATACTAAAATATATTTAAAATACCTCTGATTTATAAGTAACAGATTCTTTGCTTTGTAACACATTAATATTTTTTCCTTAGAGCTCTTAATATTTTTCGACGCTGCTTTACATTTGGTATTGAATGATGTTCAGCATCACAAAAATTCTTCTATTGTCTACTATTCTACTAAACTACTGTAAAGTCTACTATACTACTAAATTCTACTTTTTATATGATTTCTAAGTAAAATAACCCGGAGTTATATTAAGCTTCTTTAAAATCTCAACACAGCCCTTGTACCCATCATTAAACTGTATCACAGCATCTAACGCACCAGATCTTAAAGTTTTAAGGAACACGAAAACTTCTTTCGGCACCCTCTGCCATATAATGCAATTAAAACATTCATTGGTATTCTGCGTCTTACCATGAAGACACTTTGACACATGTTCTTAGAACATAGTTCTAAATATGTAGGCTTAATCATATTTAGTATTTCATTTGATAAGCCATGATATTTTTCTTCGAGCTTTTTGTTTCATGACATTGCTCGCTGATAATAACACCAACTATCTTTCCCGTTGAGGCATTGTCCATGCATTGGTTTCTTACCACTCGATGAACAATGGTACAAGGCCGCAATAACATTTTGTTGAAGTTTGAGTAGATTGCCTACATTACTACGCACAGCAATCCCTTATTAATTTTGCAATCTGTTAATTAAAGAATCTGTAATTTTACCTTTACCAGATAAACTTTCATTTTTAAAACTCAGCTTATGCAAACTGGTACTTACTGTTTTTTGGACATGCCCTATGCATTCTAATTTAGTGTCACTATCTTTCCCATATGTGTATTTCCCCCGATGTATTCTTTTGAATCCCCATCACCATAATACACTGCTGGCCACACAAAATGCAACACCCAGAAGGACCAGAGATATCACAGCGAAATTTATTTGGCGGATAACATGTTGTACAAAGATCAAACGATTAAAATTACAGCCTCTTGTGAAGTGTGGATGATGACAAAATCAGTAGTTAGTGTAGCCACCATTGCTAGCTATAACCGCAGCCACACACCTCGACATAGAATCAAAGAGGCTTTGGATGTATCCTTGGGGTACAGCAGTCCATACGGCTTCCACATATTGCCAAAATTGATCTGGTGTAGCAGCGGGTGGTATATCCCTGGTCAGTCGTTGTGCAAGCATGGACCACACGTTTTCGATTGGCGATAGATCGGGAGAACAAGCAGGCCAAGGAAGCAATTCAATCTGTTGGGTAAAGAAGAACTCTTGAACATTACGTGCCACGTGTGGTCGCGCATTATCCTGTTGGAATATAGCTGATGGCAAGCGCTGAAGGTATGGGAGGACCACGGGCTCCAACACCTCAGAGATGTAGCACTGGCTGTTCAATGTACCGGTAATGCGTTCTAGAGGAGTGCGGGAGGGAAATCCAATACCGCCCCAAACCATGATACCGGGTGCAGGATCAGTGTGACGATGCATAACGCCACAGTTCAGCAGCCTCTCACCACGGTGCCTCCAAACTCGAATCCGACCATCGTGATGTTGCAGGCAGAAGCGGGATTCGTCAGTAAACACATTGTCGTTCCATTCCATTGTCCATGTCCGCCGTTCATCGCACCATTGGCGGCGCAGACGCCTGTGGTTTCGAGTCAAGGGTAAACGAAGCAATGGACGCCTTGAGGACATTCCACTCTGCTACAAACGGCGTCGAATGGTACGAGTAGACACCGAATGATACGTAGCAGACTGAATCTGTTGTGCTATGGTTCGTGATGTGGCTGCGCGATCCATCACTGCCATGCGCACAATTTGCTTGTCATCATGGGCAGTGGTGCAACGAGGTGGGTACGATCGGCCTCGTCGGTCCGTCCTTCCCTCCTGCATCCAGCGATCACAGATCCGCATCACAGTAGATTGGTTTCGTCCTACACGTTGACCGATTTCTCTGAAGGATAATCCGCAATCCCTATAGGGATTTCTCTGAAGAATAATCCTTATTCTTCCTCGGTCGAATTCAGAAACTTGGTCAAAAGTCGCTCGATGTCTTCCACGAGGAATAGGTAAAGAGCTTACGCAAAAAAATGCACGAAACAACAATTGCCGTACTTCAAATCGCCTATCTTGTCTCCCCTTATAAAGCGCTTGCGAGTGGCGCTACTGTCGCCCATGATGTGCGTCTGCGCTGCAATGCTAATAATTTGCATAGCTCATCGTCGCAAACGCATGATGTAAATTTCACATGGTTTGCATGCTTCCTTCAAGGTGTTGAATTTTGTGTGGCCAGCAGTGTAGAATTATATTTAAGGCATAGTTTGGCAATCGATCGTTTGAAGATTCTATTAGCACCAACAGCATCCATTTTTGACTCGGAACTTTTAAAATTGCTTTAGCACACATAATATGCTTCAAATGTTTGACATTTAGCCCTTTTTGAAATATTTCTGCTGGTCGGACGATATGATGATAATATTTCAATGTCCACTACTTTACCAGTGTCAGTAGATAAAACCGCAACACATCCATTCATAGAAGTGTAACTTCTATGCTGCCATGTTCTGTCGACAGAAACACCGCATTCAGCTATTTTATTTTTAGGAGAATGGATAACCAATACTTCATTAGCCCCTTTTGCATATGCAGTTCACTCACTTCTGAAATCACAGGCATAAGTTTACTCTCACGATCGGTGCATGTAGCTTTACTGAGCCTGGGTAAGTCTTATGTTGCACATAATTTATATGCAGAAGAAAAACCTTTATCAATTTGTCGTATGGCATAAGCAAACCTTGCACTTACTTCAGGATAGTTTAAGGTTTTCTTTGAGCTGGAAAGTCCTGTGCGAAAGTCACAATGTTTATGTTTTACAACAAAACCTGATCATAATGTATATCTAGAATCTTTCAAGTAACAGCAAACCTTCGTGAAAGCATTTGGGAGGGAGGGGAGTTGTAAAAATAAATTTAGGAGGACTTCTACATCAATTATTTGATTTCTAGTATCTGGTTATTTTCATACTCTGCGATTTCTTTTCCGAAAATAGTAGAAATGTTCAACTTTGAAGCACTGACATCAGTTGTTTCATTACTATTTTTGGAATCATTTTTAGTAAAACCATTACCACGAAATTGGCGTTTCCTTTTAGCACTAATTCTTCGTTTAGCATTACTCATTTTAAACGAAAATTATCGAAGTTTTCAGCAGTAAAAAAAAAAGTTTAAACAGGAATTTATAACAATGATCTAAAAAATAAAAATGATGTAAATATATAACGAGAGTGAGAGAGAGATTTTTTCTTGCAAGATTCTAGATAAAAATATATCTAAAAACCTATTGCCAATTATATTTTCAAACATTCTAAAAACTCAAATTCCTTTCTTAAAATATATTTATTTTGTACTGATGTAAATTTAAGCGATATTCAAACAAGCATTTTTTCCAACTTCTAGAATACAGACACGCACTTTTGGTTTCAAAATTAGCTACCGAGCAACATTCAAATCCCTGTAACTTAAGCATAAGCAAAAATAAATAATGTATAAGCAAAATTTAAACACTATTGGAAAGGGAAAAAAATTAAATTTTAAAATAACATTAAAACTAGAAAATCAAAATTTTGACAAAAATGACGTTTTAAAGGGCTGTTACCTTTAAATGCGTAAATTTCACATTTCAAGCATCTGAACTATCAGAAAGCATACAGATAGAATTAATGAAATTGCTCTTTCCACCAATGAAGAGTGTTTTGTTATAATTGCTAAAAGTACGAGTTTCATGAAAAGTACGTTATGTGAAGCACACACACACACACAAATAGTGAGTAATATTGATCTAATTCGGGGCTTAACAAACAGTTGAAAATATGAGAAAAAATGAAGAAAGAAAAAGAAAATTAAAAAAATAAAATTACATAGTTTTAAATATATTGAAATTTTTTTGAACCAAAGGCGCTATTCAACAATACGTCAAAGATTACTATCAATATATTCTTAAATAACACAAGTCTGAAAAAAAAAACCACCCTGCTGTTTGGGATATTTTTGCTGAATTATGTTTTAAAGGACGCTGAATCAAAAATTGACCTTCATTTTACCCTATCACGTGCAGTTCTTTTGCAGAATAAAAGAAGTTTAAAAAAAAAAAAAAACCACATACAATAATTATTTTGTTACAATGAACTCAGCATATGTTTCTTAAAATTAATCAAACAATTATTTGTGATATATATCCACAACTTTATCTTCACTATTTTTTTTTCTCATGAAACCTTTTCTTTTTCACTTTGATGCTTCTCCGAACTAGCTTTCGCTTTCCAAATTTGGTTTCATCCTTGAGTCTCCTACAGTATTCAACTGGCATATAATGACATTCCAACTTCCTTGGTAACGTCTCTCTATATCATGGACATCCTGGTGAAATCTTTTACTCCGCGTTTCACAGTAGGTTCTCAAAGTTTCAGGAAAATAGTCAACACGGGAGTGTAAGAAAGGAACTTTTAAGCTCATCTTGCATCGTAGAGCTTCATACGCAGCCAGCATGCGTTGTACAATGGGTTTATAGTCAGGGTCTTTAGAATTCCCCAAAAACTTGTGCACTGACTTTTATGACAATGTCTCGCGTTCCTTTTCTTTGTTTTTAAAAAGAGGGTTCAGATAAAAGTTTCATATGTCGGGATCAGTAAAAACTCCCTTTCTCAACCTGGCTTCAATCAGTTTTCGGGAACTTGAAACACAGATATCTTAAACATTTCTCATCCTTTGGCAGTGTTTAAGCAAAATGTTTCATAAGCCCCAATTTAATTTGAAGAGGTGGTAACAAAGCTTTTTCTGGCGGAATGAAGGTCGTATTGATGAAGCTTTTTTCGCCGGAAATTAATACATCTCAAAGTGGCCAGTCAATTTTATCCGATGCAACTCTCTGGTTCTACTGTCCCACAAGGGTAGAAAACATGGATAGTTTGTATAACTTGTCTGCTGGTACAGCAACATGATTAGTATTTTGTAGTCTCCACAAACTGTTCATTTTGACGATCTTGATATTTGATTTTTTTTCAAGTGCCCCATAAGAAGAGAAGCAAATGATTTTCTATTATGCAACAAGACTACTTTGAAGGTATTTTTTGGATAATTCGATGAATAGTTGACATTCAGATGAATAATATTCTACTTCAAAGTACATATTGAATCTTTGAACACCATTTCAAAAAACTTAATTTCCCTTTTTGGAAAAAAACAGAATAAATTTTTTCTCTCGGTGCTTGTACCATGAAAATGAGGTCCCAGGATATAGCTGGTTTTTCTTTTTTAGCCTCGATTCCAGCAATTCGGCTGCCTATCACTCAGGATACTAAAGTGAAAAGTAGCTGTGTAACTGGTATTTCAAAACTATGGGGCACTAGATGAATAGCTGAATTAAGGTTAGGATAAGGGTTTTCCTTCTTCTTTTTAAATTAAATTCTTTTACATCTACCAAACAGAAATAGCAATCGGTAGAATGGATTTTCTGTTTAAACCATATCATTGGAAAGACAAAATGAAATAAGTATTTCTTGTCCTTCAGCCATTAACGAAGATCTTCCGCGCATAATCTGCACACCTTATAAAGAGTCTAGACCTTTCTTTGACCCCCAAGTTTCAATTTGAAGTAAGCAAAATAAACTTTCTTCAAAACATCACTTATGTTTCTTTGTTGACTTTTTTTTTTATCATGCATTCATCACAAATAAAACAAAAGTTGTCCGAGAAATAGTACAGCCTCTTGGAGCCATAATACAGAAATAAAAACAAACGCTGGATGTAAACTGAGAATGGCTTTACATATCAAGCGAGATAATGAATTTATTTAGCTTGTTGAAACATGATCTAATCTTATAACATGTTTCTTTATACTTATTTCTAGTACCCCAGAGAACATGTCGAAACATGCTCAACCCAATAAGTAATATACCTCACATGCTATAAACATGCTATAAACTAATTAAACCTGTATGGAGTTGATCATATGAACTTCCTCCTAATGAAAAACCTAATTTATTCCCTCCTTCCACATATATCCCCCCTTCTTCTAATTTTTTTTCGGTTATTGTGAGTCCATTTATGAGTAATAAAATTAATGTGAGAATTTATGATTTATGGAGATTTTTAAAATCAAAAATAGGATACTATATATATATATATATATATATATATATATATATATATATATATAT
>BMAW01055611.1:670764-685107 GCA_019974015.1 Nephila pilipes
TATATATATATATATAATGAAATAATAAAAACAAAAATAAATGAAATAAAGTATATAAAAATATTTTTTATGACCTATGGAATAAATATAAGCCAAACTGGGTCTAATAGGTCCATACAAACCAAACATAAGGTATTTCAACAGGATACGCAGATTAAAAAGTCATTATCTACACCCACCAAGGATTAATCCCCTAGAACCCTTTTTAACAATACTTTTTTTTCAACTTTTAATGTTTATACTTCTTTGACAGCTTCATTTAACTAATAAAGGCAAATTATTAGGAAAATTAAGATTTATAATTAAGTTATCTTATAACATTTTCTAATTAAATATAGCCAAAAATGTAACTAATTCGAATGCTTGAGTTTATTTCTGAAATTATACAAACAATGTAATAAGATATACGTAGAAGAATAAACTTAATAATTAAAATAGTACTCTAATTGTTCATATTAACAAAAGTTACACTGACCTGAAAAAATGAAGGTACAACCCGTCTTTTGAGTTTAATTCGAAAACAAATGTACAGAAAAACATGAGATTTAGAAGAATTGTGCTTTAAGTAATTATTCAATGAATTTTACCAAAAAAAAAAAAAAAAAAATCAACTACAAGCATAATTTACAAAAAGATAATAACATTTTTTGCCGAAGCCCACTGTTTGATAAAAAAAAGTAAATCGCAGATTTTTGTTAAAAAATTCATAATAAATTTGTTTTAATAAGGAATGTGATCACTTTCACTAGTAATGCATTAGTGGCATCGAATTTCCATTCTGTCTATTAAGTAGTCGGATACTGAAATGGCAGTCAAAGCTCATATATGACGCACCCCATGTTCCAAGTCACGTCCATGAAAAAGGACTTAGGCAACCACCTATCTGCTGAGGTAACCAAAAAATGCGCTATCCGATTATGGTCAGAAAAGCGAGCTGGTCATTCCATTCGCTCCCAGCCTTGATCCTCAAGATATTCATTAAAGAGTCTAACCCGGTGAATTTAGGCATTATCATTAATTAAGATGAATTCATTCTTAATAACAACAAGAATTTCATCCCAATATTTTAGCATCAGTCAGTGTTTTTTTTTCAATGGAACTCAGTGTGACCATCCAGAGATTCCAGCCTTAACTATGATTTCTCCTCCTTTGTAATTGTATATTTCAACAATGTTAAATTATAATATTTGATGTCTTCTCTTCAAATCAACACGCGTGAATTTACTCACTCTTCAAATCAAACTGGGACTCGTCTGTGAAGAGAACAGAAGTCCATTGCAGTGTGGTCCTGGAAGCTTGCTCTCTTGTCTAAAGCAAAGGAGCACTTTTGTGTCATCGATTAAGAGGGACGCACACTGGAGATCATCTTGCAGATCGTCTCATTGAGTTCTTGATTGCGAAGATGTCTGTGTATTGTAGTAGTAGATATTGTCGTCTCTATTGCGGAACAATGAGCTGAGGTACCGTAACGTTCTTCCTTCTTCTGGCCGAAACAAATAGAAAGTGAACTTGCGTAAGAGTTGTAACACCTGGATGATCAGGAACAGGTCTTCTTGATGCTGAATTTTCGATGTTCAACTATATCTTAGAGTCTTTTTACTACATCACGAGTGACATTGTGATTATAATATTATCTGCGTGTTATAACCCATTTTCATCGATGCAATTTCCCATCATCTTATCGAATCGGGTAAATAACAATTCCTAGTTATGACCAACAATATATTAGTACAGTATGCGCTCTTTAATTTGACATTCGACGATTAGACACATTTTATAATCTGCTACCGAACGAGCTGTTCACTTTCTGATATTTCCTTGTGAATTCGGCAGTTTGTCGACTTAGACTGCAACATCATAACATAGAGTTATTGGCATTTTCGTCCAGTGTTTATCTCAACTGTCAGTTTTCCTATCCTTTTTGTTTTCTAGTGGGTTACTTATCACATTTGAACAATATTACAACTGTGTATATGCAACGTTCTGAACAATAAAATATTCTCAAAGCCAAGTAAGTGATCTTTAAGTACTATTAAATTAATAAGCACGTGACTTTCACTATACAGCAAAAACTAGAGATAATTAATTGTCTACTTGAAGATGTGCTAAACAATCCTTTCGTACATGTTCCTCGTGAGGAAATTACAGACTGTATTGAAATCGAAAGAAATGCTAGTTGTTCGGAGAATTGAGTGACAAACAGATAACACAAAGTTTTGAGAACCCGCAAGTAGCCCAGGTTCATTGATATAGAAACAGATGAAGAAAAAGGAGCCATGAAAGATGAAGTACAAGTCTCGTGGGAACAATATTCTGATGCCTTAAATGCATTTATAAAATTTGTCGAGGACGGGGTAATCCCTAGCCGAAGTTTCTTCGAAGGCCAAATCTCAACTCACCAGACTTCTTCTGGAGATACATAAAAACATCATGTACAGCGAACATATAAATTTGAGCCACTAAAATCATCGGTTCCCATCTTCTAAGGAAACAGTAACTCTGGATATATTTAGGAAGACGTAGTGGGAGATCGATTATTGTTTTGACGTCTGTCAAGCAACTAATGATGGACATATCGAAACATTCTGATATACGTTTGAAACTTAAGACATTTCTTCATTATTTCCCTCAAGAATCATTTGCGTACGTGTTTTTTATTTCCCGTAATACTGTTTTGAAATCAGGGAATTCGTTTTCGATGGTCCTGTATATTTAGAAAGTATACAATGATCATGTAAATAAGCTTATAATAAATTACATAATTACTGCAATAATAAAAATTAAATAATAAATAATATGTTCCTTAAAGATTAAAAACTGAATAGACCAATTAAAAATTAAGATGACAAAAGAGTCAAAAAAGCAGATAAAATAATAATTTAAAATGCTGTTTCTGGTTATGGATAGAAATGCGTGTCTAGACATGTTTATGGACCCAAACCACATCATTTAGTAAATTGTTTTATAATAAAATTTCGTGAAAATAATAATTCAAAAGAATAAGGCCACACATTCCAAAAAAAACATAGTAAAGGAATAATATCTGAATAAAATTCTAATTTATAATTTAACTAATTTAAAATAACTTATTATGAATAAAATAAACTTAATTTCATTTATCGAGACATATCGATTGTTAATAAATCATCTGTCGAGTAATATCTGACTAACTATATTCACGTCTCTTTACAATGTTTGATTTTCTACAAAACGGTGTATACTTAAATACGCCAATACTTACTTAAAAATGAAAAAAAAAAAAAAACTCTCTCTCTGTGTGTATATATATATATATATTGTGACATATTCAATTTTTAAAAACAAATGATTCTGATACTTTTTTAAGATATTATCTGTCCAACTTATAAAGGCAGACGATTTTATTTAATGTGATACTTTTTTTAAGATTTATCTGTTCGACTTTTACAGGCAGACGATTTAATCTAATGTGATACTTTATTTAAGACATTACCTATTCTACTTTTAAAAGCAGACGATTTAAACTTAAAGTAATACCTTTTTCAATATTCTTTATTAAGATATTTTTTTTTGGCAACACCAGATCATAGTTTTGATTTTAGATAATTTACTGGCAACGGATATGAAATTTAGTATTGAGTTTGGTTCCAAGAGGAAAAGACGAACGTTGAAAAAGTGGTGCTTGTATAAAATTGTGTCTTGAATTTATGCTTGAAAAGATGTGCGCAAATAAATGTGATGTCCTGAAAACAAGTCATTTTTATTAATAGTCTTCAATACAGTACAATATATATATATATATATATATATATATATATATATATATATATATATATATATATATATATATATAAATGTATGTGTTTGTGAGTGTGTACAGTAGCTTTCACGTGTGTGTGTGCGTGTGTAAACAAGATGTAAAGAGAACATTTTATAAATACAAAACATTTAAAAAATATTTAAAACAAAAATAACTAACAGGAAAAAACCAAATAGTTAAAGAAATAATCAAAAATCAAATTAAAAAATAATTATGAAAAAAAAAAAAAAAATCAAACTATCTAAAATTTAAAACCTAAAATCCTTTCTAAACTTAACAAACTATTTAAGAATCAAACCAGTTTAAAACAAAGCAAAGTTTTATGTGAGCCAACATTTTGAAAAATAAAGATAATGTATTAAAGACTGTACTTTGGAATGGAATAATGTGTGTTTATACCGAAATTACAGATCTAACTAACATACTTCAGTGAATTATATAATAAAGGATGACAATAAGACAATTCATACACATACATTTATATATATATATATATATATATATATATATATATATATATATATATATATATATATATATAAAAATCACGATGCATGAGGGAAAATAGTCTTTTATTTAAATTTATAAATTCGCTCTTTCATAACAAATTATAAATTCTCCAATAAACTATCTTTGACAGGTGGTTTACCCATTTCTTCACCTTTTCTTTGACAATTTGACATTGGAGTATAAATTTTATGGAACGGCAAATGCTTGGTCAATCTTTGTTAAAACTGTCTTTCCCTATTTAATGCCTTCTAAAACTAGTGAATTTTCTTTAAAATAACATAAATTCAAGAAATCAAAGCACTAAAAAATTATTTTGTTTCCCATTCAGACTTTTTTTTATAAAGTTAAAGCAGAACATAAGCAGAGTAATAAAGAAGTTAAACTTTAAATTGAATACAGTTAATGTAACCATTCAAAATCAGATTCAGAGATCTCACGAGTCGTATGCTTTATTCGATGAAAACTGTTATATGAAAAGCTTTTGGAACGAACGTATCAGATGGTCTGAGAAAAGAATTGAATCAAAGATTTCAGCTTAATAATAAAAATTGTAACTTGAAGTGCACTCTGTTTCCCCCCCCCCCCATGTATGACTGTAGTTATTTATTTATGAAAATTAAATGGAACAGCTATAATAATTTATTACAATAAAACTAAGAACTCATCCGCAATGGAAACATATTTGAAAAATGATGATGATTGTGTCTGACACAATAACATGTTACATGTGGTTTATGTAACATTGAAAAAAATACATCACGCAACCAAAGCATAGATATGAAATTCATAAACAAAACATACAGTAACAAAAAGGAGTAATAGTAAAATGTGAAAACGAGAACAGTTCAGCAGAAAACTCATTTTAATTAATAATTTTTCTATCAGAATTCTTATTAGCATTAGAACAATACTAAGGAGATTAGAGGCGAACAAAAAATTGTTCATGATAAACATAATACTATTCATGTTACAAATTGCATTATTTTTATCATGAACATTATGCTTATTAATAACATCATGTTTATCAAGAACATTTATTATGTGATGGAAGCAATATTTGTATTGAAAATAAAAGTATGAATAATTAGAGCAGTTTAATCAATTTATCTGACAGTTTCCATTATTTGAACATTAGAATTAATCTACAGTAAATTAAAACGTGACTATCAAAAAAAGTTGAATATACTTGAGACAATGTTTAGATTTTTAACGTCTTATAATTACTTTGAGTTTATATAAAAAAACTTAACAATAAAATTGAAGAAAGGCATGATATTCAATATACAATTTTTTACATTACTCTTTGAAAAGTGGGTAGGAATTTTAATTAATTACTTTTTTGAATTACTGAATTTTTTTTATTTCTCAAGCGTAATAAATTGATTTTAATAATGCGAAGACAAAAATTTGGCCTATAATATAATAATGTCCCAATTATACATAAATTAAGTAATAGTAATTACTGTCCCAATTATTGCATAAATCCTGACAAATAGGATTTGAAAATGCATGTAATATTTTCGATTTTAATTTGAATCGCAAATTTGCTGATTTTTCAAGGCGATATAAAAATAATTTAACCTGATTATATAGTAAAAACAAATTGTACGTTAATACTAAAGTTCATGATGTAACACTAGTAACAATTCAAAATCTATTAAAATAAAATTACAGCGAAAGAAATGTTATATTTGTTATATATATAATGTAAAATTATTGTATGATTCTTAAAATAATAAACGTTATTATTTTATTTCTTATGCTACAGTTACTACAATTACTTCTAACATATCTTAGCTCTGGTTATTCTTTGAAAAACAAAATTTATAATAAAAGAAATATAAATATTAGACTTTCTCTTTATATATATATATATATATATATATATATATATATATATATATATATATATATATATATATATATATATTACACAAACAACGGAAATTACAGGAGTCGGGGATTGAGCAAAATTAACTATGCAATTATTAAATTGGGACAAATTTCACATCTGTGATTCTTTATTAAAACAAATAAATGTATAGTCATATCTTATAATTGTTGTATTTATAAACATAATAAAAAAAATCGAATAATTGTGTAGAAAAAGATAAATAAGTCAATTATAAATGTATTTTTGATTCATTCAAACATATAAGTCTTTGCACTAGTTTCAGTACTTTTCAATTTCCGAAATGCTTTCAATCTCGGCGAATTCTCAACTGTAAATCTGTGTTGTATTACGGGATTCGTTTCCACCCCCGCGCCTTGCAATAGCTTTGTCCCCCACGTGTGTTCTGTTGGGCTCAGTGACCTCAGCTCATTGAGGGAGGGATGCGGCGGAAGGGATCGATATGACTGGGCTCAGCATCTCTCAGCATCCATCCCAGGATCGAAAACACACTCTTCGTTTTACTACGCTTTCGAAGCCTCGTGCCCATGACCTGAAGCGTATTACATGTTAGATCGGAAGAAAGAGATGACTACGAAACGTGCTTGAGAGCAGCATCTTAGAGACTCTCAAAAGATGCTTGTTCTCGAGATGATAACGGTTCACTTTCGGTTCTTTTGAGGTTCATTAGGAATATATATATATATGCGTCAGTGTTATTTTTAACAACCTTCAATATAGTGTGATATGTCAGAGATGGCTATCGCACTTTTAGAGTACAAATGTACTATGTCTAAAATAGAGATGCCCCCTTCTGCGAATAAGGCATTTATGTTAACATTACCAGGTATATTTTGATAAATGATATAACTTTTTCCCCCTCAAACTTTTATTTTAATTTTAATATTTTAATAAAATATATTTTAATTTTGGCTATAAATCTCTCGTTAGAAAGTTATAATTGAAGCTAGAAACTTGACAAAAAGGAAGGGAAGGGAAAAGCTTGAAAAGGCTCTGATCTTTACTAATTAAGAGTTAATAAATCATATGAAACATTAGTTCAGAAAATAAGTATGACACGAACGGCTTTGAGTTCTTCAACAATTTAAATCAAATCTTTACTCTTTTCTAGAGATACGTAGAGCAAATTTTTTATAAAATGGAGAGATAATTAATATATAATCATAAAACTGTATGATTAGTTGACCCACAACCAGTTACCCTAACTGTAGCCGCTGGGAATCGGACCCGGTTTGGCAGTATTCAGACATGCTAACCACTCTCCACCGCTGACACAGGTGAATCGCACATTATCTTAACTCTAACATTTCTCTTAAATTTTTAGTAGTTATTGGAAGAGAATAATTAGTCTATATATAAACACACACACACACATAGAGGATATATATATATATAATTTTATTTCATTAAAGTAGAATTTTAATAACACCAAATAAAACATTTTATTTAATTTTATTGCACAAATTTTTTTAAGCTGAGTTTATGCATCTTAAAAAATATTCTATCCTTTTTGCTAAACTTCAAAGCACCATAGCATGATTGTCTGTTTTAATCTTTTAATTGCTCTTTTATTTGCATTCTTATTTATTGTTAGTTTTCAGATAAGGTATGCATGTAATAGACGAGACAGAATTGTGCTATTAACTTAGCAGCAGCAATTTCTAAATTGATAAGATAGAAGAAATGAATTAAATGCTAGATATCTTAGAATATGTGATGTTATTTTCCTATTTTGATTTCTTATTTATCCTGTTGTTAATTCAAGGTCGAACGTTCCCCCCCCCCTTTTTACGATACTTTAGAGAAATCGCGCAAAAATTTAGCTTGTAAATAGTTGTAAAAATATAAGAAATGTAGTAGAATTACCCTTTATTCCCCTCCTCCAAAACAGATTGGAAATAAACAATTTAAAGCTGTATATAATCCTTTTCTTTATTGGTTCCTTGATTAATTATTGTCACTTTTAGGAGAAACTCCACCATAAGTCATTAAAGATGGTCTGGGATTAATTCCAACGGGAAAATCCAATGTCATTTGAGTGACAGGAAGGATCGTCTTTCTTTAATAATCTGTATGGTAAATGGAGGACAGATGATGATGTAAACACAACAGGGAATCTTTAAAATAATTAAGTTTGTGAATTTTATTTTATTTATTTCTTTTTTACTAAAAGTCTTTGAGTAACGCGTTAACACTAGTTTCTGATTCAGATACTTAGTTTCAGAATTTTCACGGCACCATCAGAAATACAGAAATAAACTGCCTATATAATAAAAGAATAAATTTGTTTTGTGTAGGAAGTGATATAGATTTTAATAAGACTTTTCAGGCTTGATAAAGACTGGTGGTTTCTTTTAAATTTTAGAAATAATTTAAGGCGTATTTCATACAACTCTAATGATGAAAATTTATGACTGTAAAGAAAAAGCAAGCTGAGTTCCTTGCTTTTTGATATATTCCTGTAATGTGATATAAATGGATAACACAAAATTGACAATTCATTTATTATTAAAAAGGTTATTATCATATACTAGTTGCTGTTAAATCTAATTCAAGGTATGAAATGGAATGTGAATCGCAGTCTTTCAAGATAAAAGTCCACACAAGAAATTACTATCAATAATCAACATTACATGAATTATAATTATTCACTACAGCATATATTAAGAAACTGAACTTTTAGATGATATATCAGATATTTTATGGTAGAGGGCGAATTTTATAGTGATATTGCATTTTGAATTCATTTTTTGTTGCTGATATTTGAAGTTAGAGGAGAATTCTTATATTTCTCTCTCTGTGTATAATATGTTTCTACAAAGGTCTGTTAATCTGCCACTATTGGTATTTTTTGTTTCAAAGGTTCTTCCAAAAAACGTTTCGAAAGTCAGTGTCTTCTGTTTCTAACTTATTATTTTTTACATTTTTTTTTTTACCAGATGCTCTATAAAGGAGTGCTTTTTCTTCAGTTTTAACTCATTCGATGTATCAAGTGATTATTATTGCATATTCACGCATTAAAAATGGGATCAGAGCTAATCGATCCTGGAATAATTACATTTATTCGAAATCATTTGATATTTTAAGTTAAAAATTAACTTAATTTTTTATCATAATTAACATAAAAATAGGCAGGTGATCCTTAATGACTTACAATAGACATATCGTAGCTCATAAAATCTACAGTCAAACTTGAATCTCATTCTGTACTTACAAATTAATAAAAAACAACTACAGCATATAGCATTGTTACTTACTTTTGGAATTTAGAGATTTTGGTTTCATCTGACTTAACGTTACTCTAGGCAATCGGTGACCTTCCTCGTATTTGTGGACAACATAGTGACGAGAACGACACCGCAGCTGAGATCTTTCTCTCTCATTTTTTCTTCACATCCTTATCATAACTAATATAAAACTCAAATGAACAGAATTTTTTCATATTCATGATTATTTTCATACATCTAAGGTTTCTATACTAACCAATATTTCACTAATTTATCCTGAAGCTCAGGGAAATTCAAACTTTTTAAAACTAAGAGTCCCATTTATTTGTGTGTGTGTGTTGCAACTTACGAGAAGGTCACCAGAAATATCTATCATTTATTATTTTATTTTACTTGTATTTATCATACATTGTTATAACAAAATAATTAATTTGATATGTGTCATTGTATTCATTTGATAATATTTTGTTCAAATTTTTATACCATAATGATTTTAAATCTTTATTAGTCAAATGAAAGAGAGAGAGACTCCAATGTTTCGAATTCCTTTATATTCATAATACTTGAGTGGCTCATAATCAATGAATTTCTTTGAATATGTTTGTTGATTTAGTTTGGTTTTATTAACGTCGCACTAGAAGCAACACGATGGTTATTGGCGACGGACCTCGTAATTTTGAACCTCGGTCAAGTGACGAGGACGACACCTGAATTGGCACCCACTCTTGTAATTTCCCCACCATGCCAACGAGAGGACTTTGGACCTAGATGGATTTAACGTGCATCAGTCCCAGCTACACGGCGGGTCTTCAGTTGCATCAAGGCTCGAACCCGCGACCCGACGAAAACTGCCGGCCGCGAGTCCACGGTCATGACCATTAGGCTACACGGCCCCCATGTATGTTGATGCAAAGAGCCTTATGTATTTTAATACTTTATTATTCTTAATGCTGGCAACAGCTTTTTTAATCGGGAGATGAATTTTTCAACTGGCTATCATTAAATTAAAATAACACATATTAAGATAAACCCTCAGAAAATTGATGGCGGGATCAGAGCGCTTCAACTATAACAGAAGAAATTTCTGCAAGACTTTAAGTCTATCATGCCAACGTTATCACAGAGATATATCATACATTTCTCGTTAAAATTCATTAAAAAATAATTTTATAAAAACTATAACAAGAACAAAAAGTATCTAAAGAGAACTTAACAAAACCGATAGAATTAAACACGATTGAGAGATTCTAAAGGGGAAAAAATCGACTTTCCTCAGCACTTACGAGGCGTGGCTATTCAATAACGAAAGTGACACTGAAAAAACCATTTTATTTCATTTCATACGTATTTACTTAGTATCACCCCTACAATGAACACTGCGCTTCTATCCCTGCAACGCTCCATGCGAATCTTCCATTGTTGGAAACAATACTGGAAGTCTTCTTATGTCAGCTCCTTCAAGACGCGTGCCGCTTTCACTTCCATAGCTTCAACGACTCAAATTTTGTTCCTTTTAATGCAGATTTCACCTTAGGAAACAGATAGAAGTCGCATGGCTCAAAATCCAGTGAAGAAGGCGGATAGTCTAACAATGGGATACTGTACTTGGGTAGAACACCCTTCACAGACCAATGTAGAATGAGCCGGTGCATTGTCTTGGTAGAAAATTCTACCTTACAGATTCTTTGTCAATTCCTACAATCTCAGCATTCACACGAATGCTTAATCGACGATCAGGTCAAACCAGATTACCGATTTTTTTCAATAATATCACCCGTTTTTTGAGGTAGGAGACGACCCAAACGTGAAACATCTTCAACGTCTTCGCGACCACCTTGAAAACGCTTCAACCACTCACAAACATGTGCAAACGAGAAAAAATAAATAAAAACGATAAAATGTATTGCTATACGCTTCTTTCATTAAATTATAAGTTTTAGTAGCGGTTTTTCTAAGTTTCATGTGAAGTCTCACAACAATACGTTGCTCACTTATCATTTTTCCTGCGAAACAAAAAAAAAAAAAAAAAAATCCAATGTGAACGAAGGCTACAACTATACACATTTGCTTACAGAAACGAGAAGCCTTGCATTCGAAAGAGAAAGCTTCACGCTAAACAGCTGTTGGTCGCTGGCGTTTGACGCATGCGTACTTCTTCTATAGCAATGTCAGTCTCGTTATTTAATAGCCACACATTGTATGTTAAAAACATTGAAAATCATATCGTCATTCTTCTGAGGAGAAAAACTGTGAACACACAAAATTTTACTTTCGACAAAATCTACTCGCAATACACTCAGGGTAATCTGGCTGATATCGAGTCAGAACACCGCTGGATTATCGAAAATGAGGGATTACCGGAAAATCATTGAAAATATGCATTTGAATAGGAAAACTATGGATTATTGTCTAAGTTTTAATGCAGTACACGCAAATAAAGTGTCAATCACACAACATAACTAATCAGTATAAAAATGTAATGTTTTGTATTGATAGTCAACATTACTCTACTGAAGTAGAAGGGGCATAAAATAAATTTTTATGATTTGTCAGCCTGAGTAGAAACGCCGGATTACTAGCAAGGCTGGAAAGGTGAAGAGTTGTGTTATAGAGGGAATATTTGTACTTAATCTAGATATGATCTGAGAATTCCTTAGAAGCATGACTTTCTATTTTTCCACTAAAAATATGTCTTTTGCTTGTTAAGGGACGGGATTTCATACGAACCGGATTTTTATATGAAAATTTTTGAGCATTGAATATTTATTTAAAAAAAAAAAAAAAGGTTTATTAGTTTTCGTAAAGGAAATAAGAATAATTGAAAAACATGAAACTACTTTGAAGTAAAGTGCAAAACACTTAGCTCGACTGTCCTAGTTTTTTGAGTTTAAGAAAGTGCTTAGAAAACTGGTATAGTTCAGATTATATGCGTATTATAAGAAGTTATTACAATATATAGTAAATTTGCGCTCCTGTGTATTAGATAGTAACGTTTATCTTTAGCAGTCAATTGTTACGCCATTCAGCTCGCAGTTGCAATTTTTTAAAAAATACTAGTACAGGACAAGCTGGACAGGCTTGGTATTCACAATTTTAGCATTGCAATGATTTTTACCTTTTTGATCCAGAAATCGTAAAATTCTTTGAATGAAATATTTTATCCTTTATGTATTGTTTTTAATCAATGTGATATATGCTTAAATTTGTTTTAGCTTGACATCATGGTACCTTTGTTTTTTGGTAATGTTTGGTATCTAAAAGATAACGGTGAAAATAAGTCTATAAAGTTTATCCCTTAACTCATTAATTACCATAACTTATGTTTGTCAAGTGTGGGGTTACATTATTTTTTCAAAATGTTAATTAACAGCAAATTTTTTTTTAAGAAACATTTAAATTTTTTGTAAAATTAAAAATATTGAAGCTTCTCAAAATTCAGTAATTTGTATAATACGTAAAGCATGATGGTTCATGCATAATACTGACCTTTACGAAGCAAATAAGGCCCTTAACCTAGAAAAAAATCCTTATTCAATTCTCTGAAAAATTCTTTAAAAAATTACGTAGTATTAACAACTCTCCTCTACAGTCTTGAAATATATGATACAAATCTAAACTTTAAAAGACAAAAGAGTTATCTTACTTTTCAATTCCCACTGATCACCATAACTCGCATTTTTTTTTTTTTTTTTTTCTTAATTCCTAGCTACTAATTTTTTAAAAATACATCGTTAAATTTATCTCGCCTAAAAATTCCCTATTTAAATTTTCATTGTATAATTTTCTAACTTTACATATTTACATATTCTAACTTACGTATTTACATATTCTAACATACATATTTACATATTCTAACTTACATATTACACCTAAAATGACCTGTTTTTTCCCAATTCAAGCCTTAACTCCTTATGCTTTCATGTTTGTCTATAATGCACTTCCAATCTTGGGCCCAAGTTTTTTTTTTTTTTTTTTTTTTTTTTTGACTTTCCTAGACTCAAGGCTTAGGCTGCTGTCGACGCCAGGAGCTCAAAAAGAGGAATGAAACAAATGTACAAATAAGTTGACTTTAATAACTGAATTGTTTTCATTTATTCTCTGAACTGTATTGAATTAGGTATTGTTTGTGGTCAGGATCATATGAACTCGCGGCTGGCATTGTTTTAGCCAAATCAATGGTTCGAGTCTAAAGACCCACCGGTTCGACGGTTCGAGTCCAAAGACCCGCTGTGTAGTGAGGCTGATGCACGAGAAATCTGTCAAGGCACTAAGTCCTCTCTTTGGCGTGATGTTAAAGTTTGAAGAGAAAAGTGCCCAAAAACATTGGCGTCCTCGTCACTTGACCGATACTCAAAATTACTGCTTCTGAGTGCGACATTAATAAGCAATTAATCGAATAATTTTAAAAATATTTTCAATATCTGAGCAGTTCTTCAATTCCTCGTAATAATCTCTCTACAATATCCTTAACTGTTTTTAGGAGGCTGAAATTTTTAAAATAATTTATCTAATTTTAAAAGTGATAGAATCGATTTAGTTTGAAATAAAGGTTAAGCGTGTGAAAAGCTTATAAACAAAAGAACAAACATAAAATATTTATTAATTTGTAAATTGAATAATTATTTTCTTAAAACCATATAGTATTTCTATAACAATATAAGCTCACACTCTGAAAGAGTTCATACAAATAGAAGGAAAACATTAATCTTTTCTTCGATTCTTGACATAGGAGGTAAAAAATTGTTAATCGTATTTGAATAAATGAAAGTAAATATGTATATATATATATATATATATGTATATAGTATATATATATATATATTATATTCTATATCTTTATATATATTTAGTATATATATTATATATATATATATATATATATATATATATATATG
>BMAW01055611.1:685132-751663 GCA_019974015.1 Nephila pilipes
TTTAATTTGCTTATATATATATATATGTATATGTATATATATATATATATATATATGTATATTTTATATCCCTTTATGATATATATATATGTATATATATATATATATATATATATATATATATATATATTTGTATATAATATGATATATATAAACTTTTCGTACTAAAGCGGAAGAGTGCTTTATGGTAGGTATCTAAAACCTCTTGCCAAATTTATTGTTTAAACTATTAATTACATGAAATTATACCTTAATGTTAGTTTTCATATTGCTGTGCAATTATTTTAGTTTTAGTACATTCAATTTACTAGTTTTGTTCATTATTAAATTCGCTTGTATATTACGAGGTACCTGTAAGTCTATAGTTGTATACCTATATTCTAATTTTTTTTATATAATTTTTAACCGAGGAAATATTAAGAACACAATAGCGAATCCAAAATAATTAAGGTATTTCTAAATTTTCTATTTAAATATCTTGAAAATTAAACTATCTGGAAAATATTTAACGAGTACCACGTTTGTTCAAGTATTGATTCTCTTTTATATTACAAAGATGAAGAAAAAATATTTATGGAACTAATAAAGGAAAGTAATGCTGTTAAATTTTTAAAAAAATTATACCGCTCCTCATATATTTGAATTTACACACACACAATTATCACACACACACACAGTATCATTTGGAGTTGACAGCTTTTCCTTTCCCTTCATATGCATCAGATTGTGGTGATAATGAATAAGTTTGTGTGCGTGGATAATTTTTCGTGTATACATACATCGACTGGAATTGCTTCTTACAGTTCACATGAGATGGCAGCACGTATTGACATAACTTTGGTAAAGGTTGAATGCATTGGTGGTAGAATAAATCGGTTTTATGTACACACTCGCCCCATATTAATTCTTTCGGTGCTTTTGCCGCCCACGGGATGACGTTATGAAAAGGTGCAAGTTGGATAAGTAATGAAATAATGGCCTTATGTATGTATGTATATGTATGTATATATGTATACATTTGTTGTTGTTCAGCAAAGTACACTGTTTGTCATAATCTTTATTGAGCAAAACTGCTGAGCGTGTACCTATGCTGATTTGATACCACGTATTCGCTTTTATAAAAAGAAAATCGACCATACTGAAAGCAATTCGATATCGCTAAAATTATCACACAAGCTTTGGTATCACCTGATCTGTTACATATGAAAGAGAAAAGAAACTAATCGTAATCGATACTGTGTATTCGATATTTTAAAGAATAACAGCGCGTCCACCTCGCTTTATTGGACTATAAATATTTTTCGGCGTCTTTACCGATATGAGAAGTCAATGTGATGGTATGACACCGAGATAGTTAATTTTCCGAGACTATTTAAGGGGAACCCCGATACTGACACACGGTTACTTCAAACATTATTAATAATGACTTTCACTCGATTAAAAAAATTGATATCAATTATGCAACTATGTTTGAGCCTAATGACTATGGCAATTTAACTCAATGAACAAAACAGTAAATTCGAATATTGCTAAGCAAAACCATTAACGACTGTCTTCAATGTGATAACTCAGTTTAACAATAAAGAACTGACGAAGAGGAACACCAGGCTTCACTACCATAAGCACCGAAAGTTTTCTATTCAAAGTATATATATTAACAATACAGCCGTAACTGTGTAGCCATCATATGTGTGTATGTAATAACATGTGTAATATGTGTATTAATATGGTAGATTGAGCAGTTTTTTTCACACTCTATCAATCAGAATCTAGAAGAAAGTATGTTTTCCTTCTATTTGTGTGGTTTCTTTCGAGTGTAAACCTATTGAACCCGAATATATATGATTGAAAATAATTGTTCGGTACCAACCAATGAAGTATTTTTTATGTTTTTGTTTATCTTTCACGCTTAGCCTTGTTTGAAACTGAAATCAGACTATCGCAGAAACCGAATGAAATTATTTTGAGAACTCGTCCAAAACGGTTAATGAAGACATTGCAGTGAAGAACGCCGGAATATTGGTATTTTAAAGGTATTCGACCATTGTGACCAATGATGCTTCGAAAGCTGTTACGGTATCGTCGAAGTTGTTTTGAGGAGACATGTCACGGGCGCACTATCAGCGCTGGCATCACTCAGAAAGGACGAATAACGACGGAGCTGTGCATCATTAGTCTTCAGACTCGAACAAATCGAACATTAGTCTTTGGAAAGAACATTAGCAACCTCGAGACGCCTTAATATCGGCTTATATATATATATACATATTTATTATTTAAAAAAAACTACACAGAATACATTATATCAATCTTATATTTCTCTTATTCAAAACTGTTGTTAAAGTTGATATAAGTTTTATCAAGCAATAAAAATTACAAAAATGAAGATCCTGTTCAAGAAAAATTATAAAGATCCCATGAGAACAAAAATTCCTTCTTACCAGAACCGGTGGAATCCTAAATTCTTGAAAAATTGATAAAAAATAATTTAATGATTGAAAAAAAAGTCATATTTTAAAAAATGGATAAAAAAAAAAGAAAGGAATAGAAGGAAACGAAAAATTTCATACATATTGATTTTTTCGAAGTAATGTTTATTCACAAATTTGTTTTGTTTTTGTAAAATATTTAAGACTTTTTCAGTTACAGATGTATTTTTGTATACGTATAACAAACGGAATCCGTTTAAATGACTTTAAGATGTATTGTTTCTTAAATAGTTTTTCTTAAATAATTCATAGTTAAAACTATCTTTTAGGTGTACATGTCAAAACAGGTAAGGTAATAAAAAATTTTTAAAATTTATGGGTATTAAAAATTTTGTCTACGTTGCACTCTTGCAAAGCTTTTATAGCAGTTAATCTAGTCTGTTGCATCAATAATTTCTTTTTCCATATCTGATATATTCTGCAGTCAAAATACTAATATTACAATTTAAAGAATATATTTCTTTCAGAATTTTTAATGTATTTTCATCTCCATTTATGAGGTCATTCTTCGGTGTAATTTAAATATTTAATGAACTCATAATCGTTTTGTGCTCTGAGAATCTTTCTTTAAAATGTGCATAACAGCATCCAAAAATTGATTGAAAATTGTTATCCGGAAATAAGAATTTGGTGTTTTTGCTGGAATATTAGATTTATTATTATTTTGCTTGTCGGGTAAAAACAATTTTATAGTCTGTATCTGTTATTTGTTTTAAAATAAAACCGCGCGTCTCTGATTGACTACGAATAATTTCAAGTTATTTCAATATCGTTGCTCAGTTGAATTGCAGCAATGAGAGGTTCATCACCTTAGTTTTCAAAATTCTAGATAAAAGCAACGTAAAAGAAAATATTTTTTTCTATAGAAAATAAAGTAATGACAAAATTGGATCTTCTCAATGAATTTAATAGATTGTAGGCCTCAGTAGACGAATTCTTATCATGCCAATTTCCAATTTATTCAAGAGCATGATGAAATTCCAATTTCACCATATTACATTTACGAGTATGTCGCTCTATCCAACGCGTAGGATGATTCTTTTTAATGCTTCTTTCTTGGAAGAAAGGTAAAGTTCTAATATACTATCATGCAAAACATTATTTCTTTTAGGAACATTCATGAATGAATGACATTTTTCAATGACTCCGATGCAATTATGAATATCATTAATTTGGAAGACATTTAAAATAGCCAGATTTAGAGAATGAGAAGCGCAATGTACATGTAGTGTTGAAGGGAATTTTTCTCTTATTTTAGCTTGTACACCTCTGAATGCTCCAGATATGGCAGCAGCACCATTATCCTTGGCCTCTTACATATTTTAAATCCAAACCTAATTATTCTAAAGTTTTCAAAATTGTATTAGTTAGATATTCTCCACGTGTTGAAATTACTGGCACAAACTGTAAAAATTTTCATCTAATAAGCATTCGTTGTCCTCATTTTCTGCAAATTTCACACATATAGAGACATGCTCTATTTAAAAAAGTGCATGCCATTCCATCGCTATAATATAACAATATTCGATTAAATTTACTTTTTCAACCAATTTTTTTAAAAATCATTTCGCTGTAAGCATGTATAATTTCGTTTCGTATTTCAGGTGATATATATATGATGCATTATTAGCAGACGATTTTAAACGCCCTTTCAAAATTTCATCTCCTGCATCAATTCGGAATTAAAGCAGTTAATGGAAATTCCCATCGAGAGGGTTATGTTCCTTGCTTTCAGCTGTTCTGTTATTTTAGCCGTAATCACGATGACCTCGTAATGGAAATCTATTTCTGAGACAGAAATTTTTTTTTTTTTAGCAGGACTATGCTTTTTTCTATTTTCTTCTATCTGTTGAACGCTAGCAATATTAATATCTATTACGGCTTGATTATGCCTTTATACAATGCTTCTTATATTGCCAGCAGTTGACAAAAAAAAAATGTGCGTGATATATATATATATATATATATATATATATATATATATTGCCGATTTGAGCCAGAAACGAAATGGCTGATTAACTAATTGTCCTAGTGGATGGTTGATTTGCCCGCATATTACTTGGCAAAATCTACACAATATTCCCACCTTTAATTTTGGAATGAGTGAGCCATGTGTGTTATACTAGTAAATTATATCGAAATTTCCGGTTCAATTTTCCATAACCAAATGAAAACACATTAGTGTGGCTGTTGACTTCCAAAATAGTTTTCTTCGCCAGTTAGCTTACGATTGATGCAATTTGATACTCACTTCTTCAAACCTGTGTCGTTTTTACATATATTTGAGTAGTTTCTGAAGAATAGTGAATTCTTGAGCTGTGTACTTATATTTCCTCCTCCAATTCAGATAAGTGATTCTCTACTTCTTCGCTGCTATTTTATGTACATTTTTCTGCTTAAAATTGGAGTTCGGAATATTTTTCACCTGAGTTAAAATAATTTAAAAGTGAATGCTTTTCCTCTTACTCATTGTAGAATGAAAAATTAAGAAAAAGATTCAAGCAAGTTTAAAATCATAAAATTAGAAACTTAACTATTTGAGCAAAAGAAAATAGATCGATTCCTTCATAGATCACTGTCTGGAAGAAAAGAATGCTTCCTGTAATTCTTTGCCTGGAAACTGTTGGAGAAAGGAACATCTTCTATAGGGATGCACCACCTTCCCTCTCTTCGTTTACAAAGAGGCATATTTTCAGAAAAAGCAGACTTTTATCTACTTTTCTCCGGGGCTGGCTTAGATGGAATAATTTTTTCACGATAAACACACACACACACATTCACAAGCTCAATTTAAACATGAGGAGAAAAGAAGTTCGTTTTCTTAAAGTTTAGTTAAAGTTTAGTTTAGTTTCTTAAAGTTATAATAGTATAATAAATATTCTAAAAAATTTCAATTTGTCGAGAACATCTAGGAGGGTGCATATGTTCTTTTGCACACCCCTGGGTATGCCACTGTATATATATATACATGATGGTTATCCAGAAGGTATATACACACTTAATTTCTTAAGAATAGAATGTAACATAGTTTTGAAAAATTTATAATTTAATGTACGTATATCAAGCACTATTTCCCCTGAAAGGTGCCTTCCTTCTCAATGCACTTTGTAAGTAGGGAAATGAGCTTTCTTGCAATTTGTCAAAATAGTCTCCAACGGCCTTTTATCACACATTGTTTGACGGTACTCTTGACGTCATCGGCAATCGAAAACATTTTTCCACCCATAGGCAACTTCAGAAAGGTAAAAAAATAAAAAATAAAAATAAAATCATATGGTGCCAAATCAGTGTTGGGAGAGAGGTAGTTGAAGAAGTCCCAATCTAATGAATCCAAGAATTTCTGTGTTGCTTTCGCTATTTAGGGACGTGTATTGACATGCAACAGACACATTCTCTTCTTTGACATTTCCCTTCTTTTAATCTGGGTCTTCCTCCCTAATTTCTTACGATTTCTTAGCAGTAATCGGCCTTAATTGCTTCTCCCTGGGAAAAACATTCAATGAGAAGAATCTCTTTACGGTCCCAAAAGACAGATGTTATGATTTTTTTTGGCTTAAATAACGATTTAGAGTTTTTTCCTGCCAGCTTTACTCGCACAACACCTCTTGTACACATAAATATAGTTAATGATGACATCACCGTAAACAGTTTTTGTTTCCCGAAAAGTCTAGAAAAGTGCATTTCTCTTCGCTAGAAGCAACCGGATTGTTCTCACAGCTGGGCATGATTCGGAATTGATACAGTCATTTGAGCAAGAGAGAGGGTGCATTTTATTTCCTGGGGCAAACATCCAAGTTGATCTTGAAATCAGCGTAGCCAATTTTGTTGAAAAAAAAATTCTCTTTAAGCGTAAGAGTCTCAGAACTCTTCCTTTCTGGGCACCCCCTCAAATGTAATATAGGGTGTCCCACAAGTTCGTCAGCATTTCAAAATGGCAAAGAAAGGGAGGGGGAGGATATGGTATATTTGAATGCGGCTAGCGAAAAAATTAATTCTCGCAAAGAAAGATTTTTTTTTCTTGTAGAGAAAAATAATTATTCAAATTTCTGACGACAGAAGGAGATACACGCAAGCAAGTCATTAAAATATATGCAAATCAAGATTCATATGAAATGCATGACTTACAATCTCCAATGTTAACAATGTTTCCAATGTTAGAGCAATCTGAGATTTCACGGACATCTCTGCTAAATACAATAAGTGTTTAACTCTTAAAAAAAAATCAAAATTATTCTAAATGTGTGATTATATATATATATATATATATATATATATATATATATATATATATATGAGTGCTTTCCTTAAAATAAGGTTCCCAAGGAGCTGCAGAAGTGAGGAACGCTGTTACGCGGGATTTGGCATCACTGGCGTGTAGCTTGGCTTCCTCTCTCCCAGTCCCCGCTCCGGCGAGCTATCTGCGACGCTCATTTTTGGCTTGGCAGCCGTTAGAGGGGGAGCTCCCACTTCCCTCTCTCGCCAGTGCGAAGTACGCTCTATGATTCATTTTTTAAATGCAAAAACCATTCTGCCGGTGGACATTCATTCCCAACTGTGTGAAGTTTATTGAGAAAAGTGTACGAGCGTACAACACGTGCGCAAATGGTGCAGATAATTCGAAGACGAACGTCCATGACGAACAACACACCCGCCTTACAGTCCAGACTTAGCCCCAAATGACCATCCCTTCCTAAATTGAAGAAACACCTGGGTGAAACGTATTTCAGAAACGGAGAGGAAATGAAAGAAGAGGTTTTACCTTCGCGGAGTAAGAATTCTACGATTCAGGCATAAAAAAGGTGGTTCACCGCATACAAAAATGTAGTGATCTCAATGGCGATTACGACGAAAAAAAAGGGGGGAAATCTAAGCTTTCCATCGATGTATTATTCAATGCCAATAAACATGTTTTTCATTGTGAAAAAACATTGGGAACCTTATTTTATGGACAACCCTCGTACATATAAGGAAAAACAGAGAAAAAAGAAGAAATCTGCCATAATATATATAACTCATAAAAAGGAAATGTGGTGGAAAAATATTTTCTATATAATCAAGAAAATTAAACACTTATTTGTAAAAAAAAAAATTAATGCAAATATGTTTTTCCGAAGCAAAAACAATTTAGCATTTTATGTATTGAATCTAAAAAATTCTTTTGGTGGAACAGGTTAAATACTCACAAGTAAAAATATAATTGTGTCTGATGATAATCAATTCTGAGGACATCAGGATCCCTACGAAATTTTTAAAAATAAGATTAAAAGAACAAATGTATATAATAAATCCCATCGTTCTCTACATTCGCTGGAATAATAGAAAATATTTTTATTATTAGGAAACGAAATAGCAGATCGTGTAACAGAGTTAATTAAAAAATAAATCATTATGTAAGAAAGCATTGCTGTATAAATACACCAATGCATGAAAATAAACATTTAAAGTATTGTAAACAAAGAAAAATTAACAAAAATAAATAAATAGTAATTTCCAAAAAAAAAAAAAAAGAAAAGAAAATGAAAAAATAAGTTGACAACTACCAAAATTTTACAAAAAGATAGAAATAACGAAAAAGTTTAAAAAAAAAAAAAAATGCGAGGAAAAACAAAAGGATGGCGTATGATATATTTGATGTAGCAGGCTTTACAGAGTGTTAGTCTAAGTTATTCTAGAATTATTGGCCAAAGTATCCCCATTAACAAAATATATTATTTAAAAACAGTTCTAAAGCCAAATATATCATGAATAGGGATTAAAAACAAAAAAATTCACTTTAAGGCATTTACGAAAAATTCCACAAAATAAATCCAAAATATAAGAAATAATGTAACTAAATAGAAAGAAAAATATTAATAACACAAAATATATACCAATATAAGATAAGACATGTATGATCAAATTACCACTTGAAAGAATTCATTAAAAACATAACGAATCAATTGCACTACAAAGCTAAACTAACCGATATAACCAAAAATATTATTAAGGAAAGTAACTAAAATAACTGTTTGTTCACAAACTATCAAACAGACGTTAAACTTTAGAATATTTATTCTCTTACTTGACGAAAACTTCTGTGAGAAAATATAGCTCATAAAACACAGAATATACGTAAAATACACGGGGTTAAATCATTGGCAAAGAAGCTAGAATGATGCTTCTCAATTTCAAACGATTCGAATAACAAGTTACTGCTGTTGAAAATGAGCAAAAGGATCGTGTATGATATATTTGATGTTGTAGCAGGCTTTAGACTGTTAGTCTAGGTTATTCTAGAATTATTGGCCGAAGTATTCTTGCTGTTGCCTATATGCAATAGCAAGAACTTGTTATTCGAATTGTCAAACCAGTCAAAAGTCTAAGGCTCGCTCACAGCTTACATTGTATCTCGTATAGCAACTAAAGTTACTATTAAGTAACTAAAATAATCAAAAATATTATTAATATAACAAAATATACACGTTTATAAGAAACAACTTACATGATCGTATCACCATTTGATGAAATCCTGGAAACATGGCGAATAAATTACCATTTATACGCATGGCCATTTATACTAAAGATCATTTATAGCAACGCTATATTCCAAGGTATTTCTGAACGAAATGAAACCTGAAGAAACTTACAAATATTGCAAAATATAAAAACTTGCTAAAAATCAAAAAGTAATAGTTAAAAATTAAACTAAAGTAAAAATTTAAAAAATAATCCATTTTTAAATTTTTATATTTTAAATTTCTTTCTAAAGATTATTAGAATAAACAGCAAAAAGAGGTATAACTTAAAATTAATCTATTTTATTATGTTTGTATTTTAAATTTCGTTTTAAAAATAGGATAATCAGCTGTGGCACAAATAATATAGAAATTATATTATATTATTTATTTTTTTATATTTAGAAAATCTAGAGGCATACTAACAAAATTGATTTTTTGAAGTAAATTAATATAATATGTTCCTACTTACATTTAACCATAAATTGCTATCAAAAAATGGAACTTTATTAACAGAGAAACCGTAATTATTTTTCTTGTGAAATATATTACTAATAATCATTTTATTCACTATTTTTAAATTAACATGTATAATATCTGTTTCATATAAGTTTACATTAGTTTTAACCAGATTTAAATATGATGTCTAAAAAAATAAATTTAGTTTAACATCTGGGTTAAAATTAATTTGAAAAATTTGACTCAACAGCCCAGTGAGGACCAAGGTCTTCTTTTGAAGATTCTTCCAACATAACCTGCCTTTTACCTTATCAAAATATCGAACAATCAATCTATTAGACGACATCTGGATGATTTTATCCGAGGTCAAATCATTGGAAAGACAGGGGAAGGTCGAAATGTGACAAGTGTGGTTACGGAGTTCGAGATTGTTCACAACATTGTTTCACGACTTTGGAGAGAATTTCAAACTACAGAAACAGCTATCCGATGTTCAGTAGTGGTCGTCCATGAGCAACCACTCCAGTGGACCAGCAGTATATTGCCCAACAGACCAAAAAGAACCTGCGGGAGAAATTGCTAGACAAACGACATAGGCGATTGGACAATCAATATCACGATTTAACGTGGCCAGGAGGCTGCACAGTGGTGGTCTGTTTGCATGACGATCTGTACCAAATGTACCTTTAACACCTGCTCATCGGAGAGGACGTTTTCTGTGGTGCCGGGAACACCAGAATCGGGCAGATAATCAATGGAGTCGAATACTTTTTACGAATAAGAACAGGTTTAGTCTGAGTAGCGATTCTGGATGCATTCACATCTGGAGAGAGCAGGGAACCCGCAATAACCCCTTTTAACATCATCGAAAGAGATCGGTTTGGAGGTCGCGGTGTTCTCATTTGGGGAGGCATCATGCTTGGTTGCCGTACCGTCCTTCACATCTTCGAAATATTTTTAGTCACCGGGGCCCTCTATTGTAACGAGATTCTTCTTCCGCTTGTGCTTCATTTTAGAGGGGCTATGGGTCCGCTGTTCCTTTTCATGGACGACAGTGAACCAGCTCATCTCACAGTTGCTGTCGAAGAGCTGTTGGACAGTGAAGATATTCACACTTTGAAATGGCCGGCAAAGCCTCCAGTTCTAAATCCTATAGAGCATGAATGGAGTTTTCTAGGAAGACACTTAACAGCACGTAGTTTACTACCAGTAACAATTCCAGAGCTACTATTAGCAGTACAAGACGAAAGGGCTGCATTGCCTCAACAACTAGTACTCAACATGGCCAAACGATGTGAATTCTGCCGAGAAGTCAGGGGAGATCATATCTCCTAATGAAGGCCGGATGTTTCTGCTTGGATACCTCTGTCACATAGGTGTTTCGTCCTTCAGTCGCATTGTGATCCCCACTAATTTTTCAATAAAGTTCCATTTTATGCTTTTGATTTCTTTTATGGTAAGTTTTGCTTACATTACTGATGTTCTTACATCTTGGGGATCTTATGGTACTATTTGTGTTGATTTGAAAAGCTTTTACACAACGTTTTATTGAAAAAACCATCTCGTCCTTAATTATTGCACACCAGTATACATATATATATATATATATATATATATATATATATATATATATATATATATATATATATATATTGAAAATTCAACACCAAGAAGGAGTGACCAGAAAATTACGCAAATTTCAGGGTAGACGCACGGCACCGAGTTGTAAGAATGATGTCAAATGTGCAGTTCTCCAGCGTACGTTGGAGAAGAAATAAGGAACCTAAAGGATGTTTAATTTTCGTGCCGTTATTTCTCATAGGGAAATCATCGTCGAAAATTAGTTGTTTTCTCAGATGACTCGTATAAAAGCAAAGAATGCCTCGCCGTCGTCAACGGAGGTAGTTTCAACAGACAGGCGATTCTACGAGGAGTATGACAATCGCACTGAAAAGGGCAGGTTGGTCCATACCACAAATCTCAGCTGACACAGACCTGGGCGCCTCCACAGTGCACTGTGGCGAATATGGTTGAGAAAAAAATGGGGCAAGTTTGAGGGGCTCCGGTGCCGCCAGAGTGACGTCAGCTCGCGTGGATCGACCATCTGCCGACAAGCAGTGGCGGAATCGGAAGTCCCTTCTACCTCCATTCTGCAGTATGTTCAAGACACCCTGGATGTTCCCACATCGACTAGAACAATTTCCCGTTGATTGGTTGCTAGTGGACTGCATTCATGGCGTCCGTTAAGAAGACAGCCATTGACCCAATGGCATAGACGTCAACGTCTGCAATGGTGCTAAACTAGAGCAATGGGGATAATGGATTAGGACAGTGTCGTGTTCTCAGATGAGTCACGTTTCTTTTTCTTCAATGATAATCGCCCCGTACGAGTCTGGCGGGAACGAGGACACAGATCCAATCCGGCAGCAATTGTGGAACGCCCACCACGCGACAACGCGGCATTATGATTTGGAGCACAAATGCGTATAGGATAACTCTAGTTCGTATTCAGGGCACTATGACGGCCCAACGATACGAGGATGATGTGCTGTGGCCGGTGACACTCCCCTACCTTCAGGGGGTGCCCAATGCCCTTTATCAGCAGGATAACTCCCGACAGCTTACTGTTCCCATCAACCAAATTGCTCATCAAGTTATACAGATGCTTCCGTGGCCACCATTCTCTCCTGATCTGTCACCAACAAAGCAAATTTTCGATTTGATTGGACGCCATTTGCAAACTCTGCCACTGCCACTTTCAGAAAACGAACTGTGGCAATTGAATGACAGGTTGTGGAGAGCCATTCCTCTAGACGCCGTCAGTACTCTCATTGATTTTGTACCTAGACGTGTTGCTTCGTGTATAGCCATCCACGGAGGTTCTACAACTTACTGAACAGACACTGTTCTTGCTCTGTATTATGCATATCATTTCGAAATAAAGATCAATTTTTGTTCGTTTGATCAATTTTTGGCGTCAGATTACTGCTTGCAACCAATAAGAACAGTAAGCTTATTGAAAACATAATGTGATGTAATTGTTTATTTTCGTCACTCTGAGAAGCAATAGGAGAGCTATTAGCAATGGACCTCATAATTTTGAACTTCGTTCAAGTAAAGATGACAATATTTGAGCTGGATCTTTCATCTCCAAATTTCTACACCACGCCTATGAAAGGTTTGGGGACCTCGACCGGATTTTACATGCATCAGTCCCCCTACACAGTGGGAGTTTAGTGGTAGACTCGAACCCACGACTCGAAGAGAACAACGCTAGCCGCGAGCCTGCAAACATTACTACTAGGATAAAACAGCCATAAAAAAACATAAAACGAGATTGCATAATCTTGATAACAAATACAATCGATAATAACGTAACGTAAGACTTTACATTAAAAGAGAGGCATGTCAGATTAAATTGATTGCAAATGAAAATTAAAATAATGTTTAAATTTTTTTTTTATCCTTTATGCTTACGAATTAATGGATAAAAAGCCCTGCACGAAATCGCTAGAAAGGAAATTTCTTTTCTTTCCTTAAAGTCACATCTAACTTTTTCTAGACTTAGAAACTCGCACTGAATTATTTGTATTCAATTTAGCTTATATTTAAAAGATAACTTCATTACATAATTTAAAAAGTACATTATTTAATAAAATATTTCTGTTATACTTAAATAGATTTTAAAGTAAATACTAATTTACTGATTTAGCTCAATAATAATATAATAATTAAAGCTAAGTATTTGAAGCCTGAACCATTAACATATATATATACTGCTTTTTTTTGTCGCTGACAATAAACTGTTTTAAATTTTAGGTAAGAAATAATTTAAGCAATCACATTTTGTACAAAATGTTAGCCGTATTATAACACAAGCTATATTTACAGATCTTATGTAAAAATATACATTAAAAATAGTTATTTGCAAAAAATTCTATGTACTTTTCCCACTATAATATTAATACTCAAATTCTGAATTCATGTTTTAAAAATATTTGAAGATTCTGTCTAGTATTTTTTGCATCAGAGTTTGTAAATTATTTACCATTTTAAAGAAACCAAAAACATAAAACGAGATTCTATTTAATATTCGAATAAATTTCGATTCACTTAATAATTATCGACCCCCTCAAGGGCTTTCTTTCTTTAGGTAAGTTCGAAAACCACGACACCGAGGAGTCCTAGTGAATTTTCATTTCCATGGGGCTTACCTTATTGGTAACAAATATAACGCTCTCCCTAGTGATCCTTCTATATTTTCGAATCTCCTTGTCAACCATTTTTTCCATCCTTCTTATATCTATATCACAGTTGCATTGGGTTTGGCGCAGCATATCCACATTTAGCTCATGCTCTATAAATCCCTCCCTCCTGCATCTACCCCTCACTCACTTAATAATTATTCATCATTTCCATGCACAAAAAGAAACAATATTCCCCTGAGATCTTCTATGGATTTCTTAAATAAACTCATATATATGGGAGCTATGACACCCTCATCCATTCCTAATCCGGAATGGATCGAGAGAGGGGCTACAGAGATGCATTTTCCCTATCCATAGGACTCTCAACTAGAGTGTTGGTGTTCTAGATGAATCCCACCGGAAGGCACGAAAAAGATCCTCCACCAGTGAGTAGACGGGAAAAAAGAAAACAACACAAGCAGAGGGACCAGACGCAGACGAGACAATTTACGAAACAGGAATGACAAAGAGGCGGTTCGTTCGAAGCGTATTGAGCGTGACATATTTGCTGGATGAAAAGGGGTTAATACTCCCCCATTGGACGCTCAACCAGAGAGTGCTGGTGTTTCTTGAAAAACTTGATCCTTGATTTGTAAATTTGAATAATTAACGTCATTAAACTTAATTAATTACTCAAACATTGAGTAAAATAATTTAAAGTAATAAATAGTCCTACATTTATTTAACATTAACACATATATTTTTAAAAAGCAATGGCAAGTTCATGAATATTAAGGTTTAAAATTCACTTACACTTACCTCATTGAAGGAATATTTATTTCCTCGATTGAGGAATACGTAATTAAAATTAAGCTGGTATGATGTATAATTTCAATTTTAGAATTGTCAAACGGTATTTATATGTTCTCGGTTAGGATTTTTTAGATCAGTAATAAAAGCTTGGATCTTAAAGTCAGTATTATGCTTCTATAAAAAGATAATTTATAACTGAACATCGGTGCATGATACGTGTGCTTATTTTTTTAATTCTACAGAGTCAATATGAAAAGATAAATTTTTCATTGTGGTTTGCTTCTTGTAGTGTTAAAAGAAGGCTGACTAAGAGAAATTCCTCATCTATTATCGAATACCAGATAGACATACCAGTTTTTTCATGGAATTCAAACGCTTTAAGTGTTTCTCTCCCCTTTTCTGTGATTTTGAATACGGATTCTTACAAATAATAACCCACTATAAACAATCCAAATTTGTACAGTACGTTTTTAGTAATGTTAGAAAGAAAAAATTTAAAAATTCAATTCTTAAAAAAATTCGCATTTCAGCCAATATTTGCAAGGACTTTACAGACTTTAATTTTGTTTTTATTTCACTAGAAGTCTGCCGAGAATAGCAGATATTTTGAATGTCTTTTGTGTAAAATTTATCATATAAAAAAAAGTAATGATATTTCAATATGCTTGTCTGTTTATTACTTTTTTAGACAACAAAGAACTCCGTAATAGTTCTAATAAAATGTGATTGATTTAATTAAGTGCGAAACTAATTATAATTAAGTATTTCTATTATTATCACATGCACCTTGGCGCGCAAGTTAAAAAAGTGATGTACAAGCTCAAGTTTCGTCCTTGTCACTTGGCGAGTGCTTGAAACCTCGAGAAATATCTCCAATGTTTACCCATGCTGCTTTAGAGTAATGTTTGTTAAATTAGACCTAAAACCAAACTAATCCAGTTATTAATTATTGAAAAAGTATGCTTGAAAAAATTTGCCTTAGTATTATTTCACCCAAAAATAGTTGCTTGATAGTTTTGAAAAGGTTTATAAATAAGCCATAATACTAATGCTGTGACGTTGGGCTATTCGCGGTTTTCTCTTCACTAACCTTGGGGGCTTTTAATTAAGATTGATTGCTATAAATAACAATTTCTTCCCAACCGAAATGAAACGTGATTGAAGTGCTGTAGATAGGAAAGTATATAAGCAAAGCAAGAGTTGCACGATAGAGGTTGAGTGTCACTAGCGTTGAGTATATACTTTATAGGTGGTAGACGAGATCAAGAGTGGCTACGGGTGAGAGCGATCGTGGTAAAACCAAGAATCAAGCCAACTTCAACCGAGAAGGTTGTGGAAAGCTAACTTTAATTCGATATCAGTGAGACAGGCAAATATATCTAGGGTGTTACTTTGGAGAGCCGGTGTTCATTTGTCGTTATAGTACAAATTTCTGGAATAAACATTGTGTGTGAGATCTATCTAATGACTTCTTGCATAAGTTATTGACTCTTTAGTGTTAGTATATTTAGTTTAGCTATGGCACAAGAAGCGAATAGGAATATTATGCCGTCACAACGCTACGAAAAATAAAAATTGTAATAACACTAGTTTTAAAATAATCTGTCCCTAATGTGCATTTATATCCTAAATTATTGAGATTATTTTAAAAAATTAGAACAAAATATGATTAAAGTATATCGACACCATTTAGGTTGAAATAATAAAGAATTTGAGTAGAGGAATAAAAAGTCTTTTGAATATAAATATATTCGTAGCAAATCCTTTAGATTCTAAATTTATTTACATGTGTTTTGATCGTTTAAAGGAAGGTCGTTTTTATAAAAGCATTTACACTATAAATATAAAGAAGATATCATTTTTAACATATTACCTAATAATATCACAGGACTCCCTTTGCATTTATTCTAGTTTGCATGATTTAAATTTTCATTCAGCTAATTTAAATTGTATGAATCTCATGATAGTTAAATCTTACATTTTTGCTGATATTAGTTCATAAATTAAATAGTTATGAAATCAAGCCAAACTTTAGTTCTGAATTGCTTATTCACTTTGGACTGAAGGTTTCAATAATATGTGTTAATTACAGAATCAACTTAAAATTTGCGAACGCCTTTATGTACTAAAATGAGACACTCAAATTAACTTTTGTTTTCCTGATGAATGATATCCAATAGATAATAAAATTCTTCATTTTTTTACAAGTTTTAGCAGCAACTTTATCTTAGTATTGCTAACAAGGCAAGAGCATTTTCAAAATCAAAATAAACAGCCCACTCCCAAACTGGTAGATACCAACTGTTGCCACTCAGCCATAAGTAAAAACAATACATAGGAAACTTGAAGGTGGCTGACACTATAGTTATATTTGAATACTGATACTCAATTCCTTTCAAGTTAAGATACTATATGTGTTTAAGATGAGAAAAATTGCAAGGCTTCGGTAAGCTGATTTATAGATTAAGCATTTTTAAGAGTTGCTAGTTCAGGACTCGATTTAGCTAAAAGTGGTTGAGTCAGATATCGAGGATTGTTGCAGACTTAATATAATGGGCATCAAAGTCTATACAATTTATAGAAAGGATAGTTTAGAGAAGAGGTACCAGCTTTTAAAACTATCATCCTTTTTATCGAGTCATAATCCCAAATTGTGCTGTCCGCTTTCAATAGTTCATTATTTCAGCTCTGCTCTTCTATTAATATACCTATCTAACCAAATAAATCTATTTGGTATTTCAGTGCAAAATAAACACGCTAACATCAAAATTGTGAAAAATTTTAAGGTATTTTTGAGTGATTATTTTCATTTTGTAATGAAAAAATACTAGACATTCATCCAAACAAGGTTTATCAGATATATCAGGGACAAAAGCAAACGGTGGATACAGTTTAATGCTCTGCTGAAACACAGACATTCTTTCATGCAAATTTGCATTTTTTTTACTCATATGAATAAAATTGTGACGTGATTACCATTGCTGATTCTATTGCCTTGTTCAGTGACAGCAGTTTTTCACTTTAGAAAAATTTGCCTGCTTCTTTTCATTTTTCGGAGAAAACTGTTTCCATATGAGTTATTCTTCTTGGATTATTTTTAAAAAAGATTTTTCACTTTGGAAAGATTCAGAAAACTTATTTGTCGAGTCAAGTCAAAATTTCAAGATGCGTATGAAATCAAAGGTGTTGAATTTGAATCCAGGTAAGTCATGGATATCGCAACATCTAGATTATTGTTCGGTATATTACGAATTTTTAAAAAGGTAAGATTCCTGTCATGCATTTAATTGGTTTTTTCCCATAAATGTATAAATAAATAGTTCATAAAACTGTAAACAACTGTTTAATGTGAAAAAAAGTTAATTATTTTCTATTAAACATTATATTCTATTAAACGGTATAGAACATTGAAAGATTTGTTAAGTAACACTTTTGATAAAACAACAATCTTAAAATCTCTCATTCTGAATGTGATTTAAATTTTTAGATCATATAATGAGTATATATCAGAATGCGAGAGAAAGAGGATTCTACAATTTGGCTTTTTAATTTTAAGCGATTAATAGTAACTTCATGAAGTGTAAAAAAAAATAATGAAGGACAGTGTGTAAAATATACCTTTCTCTCACTTCAGAAGAAGTAATTACGTAAATCATTACTGAGATTTTCAATTAGAATCACTCAAATGTTGTGAAAAAGAATACATTTACTCATGGTACATTTTCTCGCTCACTGATATAGGATGATTTATTGACAACCAAAGAAATGTTGCATCCCAGAGCCTCAACAAGATTTTTTTTACTAACGTGTAGCTTTCAACCACGATCAGACAATTACAGGAACATCGAACTAGTATTCAATTCCCTAGACTTCCAAACAACGTCGAGATAACTTTGAGACATAGTTAAATTTAACGAATCGCAGTCCCATTATTATTCTGTATGAAAGTTTTTGTTGAAATTAATTCTTTCCGACCTTGCTACTATACTTCGACTCACTTTACAGCTCTGAAAAGCAGTTTCTATCGTATATAAAGTAAGTCACATTAACAAACAAAATTATTTTGAATATAATAGCCACAAAAGAGAGATTCACACTCACAAATAATCTTTCATTTTAATATTGTAGCTTTTGAATGCTGCAAGTAATATATTTGCCGAAATATCAGCTTCCAGTTATAAAAGTTATAAATAACTCAATAACTGTTGAATTTAGGCTATAAGAGTTTATCCGAAAAAATTTCCTTTGAAAATTAACATAACGAGAAGAATACAAAAATATTGTAGTTTGTGAGAGAGAATGCCTGTGAATGACAATTTCAACCACTAAAGCAAATGATTATCAGTCTTCAAAAATTATACTTTAAAAATAATTAGTGCAACAGTGAGGGGAAATTGAATAATTTTTTGCATCTTTTATAATCTGTAACTAAAAAAAAGAACTCTTCTATAAATTACTTAAGAAGTACCGCATCTAAAGTGAAGGTTATGTTTTAACTTAAGGTTTAAAATATCAAGAGTACAATGCTGAGAAAATTTTATACTTCAATATTATTCAACATTAAAATGTAGATTAATAAAATAAAACAAATTTTTTTTTCTGAGGTGGTAAGAATAAAAATTAAATTAAAATTCAATATTTTAAACCCACTATTAAAAATTTATGAATTTTTAGTTTCTCGGGGTAATTAAAAAATCTTGCGACGATAATCAGTCATTGGCAAACGAATATAAATTATTTTATTTTTCAAAAGATAGTAAAAAATTACTTTGAAATAGAATGTTCTCATATTATGCAAAATATCGCAATAATTTTAATTTTTTCAAGAAATCATATTCATTCAGCAAACAAGAATTGTTGTGTAAATATGGGATAAGCACTTGTTATATTTCGGGAGGATAATTTATTTTTGAGGACGGTTATAGATTGAGGAGGATAAAATGAATGAAAATTTGGAAGAACTTTTATAAATATCGAACGAGGGGGGGGGGGACGGTGTTAGCCAAAATGTAATTTCCCCATTTGATGGAGAGTTCAAACTTGACGTAAATAAGAGTAAAATTACTGTTCAGGAAAATTTGGAGGCTGTTAAAACCCAAAAGAATGGTAAAGCGTGTGGAAAAGGCAACTTAAATACTGAAGTACTTGAAGGTGATATTGAATTTTCAGCGTCCATACTACACTTGATGCTTAATCTCGTGTGGTTACAGGAGCAAGTAAATTCATACCAAAATTATTGTCTAAGGAGAGAGAAAGATAGTATAGGCAAAACTATTAAATCAGAATAAGCTGGGATTAGTGGTGAAAAAAGTGCCCTAAACCACATTTTTAAGGAATATTTCAGCACAAACAGAGACTCCTTTACCTGCTTTTGTGGGTTTCCTAAAAAATTAATTAATATTATTAGAAATAAGTATTATAGGAGTTGAGCATAAGTTATTGTAAATGGCACTCCTTCAGAAGCATTTGATATCAAAACTGGAGTAAAGCGGAGATGCGTCCTCTCTAGAAATCTTTTCATAATTATAATTGATTAGGTAATGAGACGGACTTTAAAATATTAAAAAACTGGAATACGCTGTGATTTCGAATCCACTCTGAAAGATCTAGACTTTGCTGATGATATTGTCTTATTGTCTTCTAGTTTTGCTGTCATAAAGGAAACGACAGAGAGACTGGGGGATTTTTCCGAACAAGTGGGTTTGAAAATTAATTAAATCAAAATAAGAGTAATAAAAACAAATAGTAAAAAAAGGGACAGACTGTTTTTCCTACCTTGGAATAACAACAGATGAAAAATGATGCACAAATAAAGACATAAAAGCTAGAATTAGAAAAGCCCAGCATACATTCAGAACTAGATAAGAATTATTCAAATGTAATTTCAAAAAATAGTTGTTCTTGAACTAAATTTAATTTGATTTTGCTTTATTTACCTCCCACAGGCTTACAAAAGGAAAAGAAATTTCGATGTATATTTAGATCTTACCCTTTTCTAAAAACCAACAATAAACTCATATCGAAGCGCTCCTTTTATAAGTTGTAAAGAATTTGGAAGGAAACTATGAATTTCAAATTATTTATATTTTTGAATTACTGTTTTTCTTTTCTGACTGACGATATTGACTATATTGATAGATATAATTTTTTTTATAAAAAAAACTTACTTTAAAATATTATTAACTCTTAGACAGCTACTCTATCTTTATATTTTAAAAGCTTCGAAAAAAAAGAACTAGTTTATATTAACTTATTTGAAATTTAAAATTTGGGCGTTTGTTAATTTCAGAGTAAGAGTAAGAGTAAATATATTTTTGTTTAAATATGTTTCATATGAACTTCTTTGAAACTGATTATTTAGAAGTATAAGGAATTAAATATCTCTGTTCAGTCAATTCACCATTCTAGGAACCTATCAAAAAGCTGTTCGATCTTATTTAAATACTCCAGAAATTCTTTTAATAGATTTGGTTGACAATGATGAGTTTTTATAATTTAATTTAGGAATAGGTTTCGCTCCAACTATTGACTGCCAATGGTATTGCATAATAAAGTTATAATACAGATATTAATGGAAGACTTCCTTTACCAGCTTTTGTAGGTTTCCTAAAAAATTAATTAATATTTTTAGAAATAAGTATTATAAGAGTTGAGCATATGTTATTATAAATGGCACTCCACTGACTCACCATTCTAAGAATCTATCAAAAAGCTGTTCGATCTTATTTAAATACTCCAGAATTTTTTTTTAATAGATTTGGTTGACAATAATGAGTTTTTATAATTTAATCTAGGAATAGGTTTCGCTCCAACTATTGACTGCAAATGATATTGCATAGTAAAGTTATAATACAGACATTAATGTAATGAGAGTGTTAATTGTTTGGTTGGTATTATTAACGTCGCTCTAGGAATAACATGAGGACTATTGTTGATGGACCTCTTAATTTTGAGCCTCTGCCAAGTAACGAGTGTTGAAATGCATTAATTTTGCAAAGCAAAATTAATGACTTTTTTGTAGTAACTAACGGTGTAAAAAGAATTTGTTCCAATGGCTCAAATGATTACAAACTTGATTCGAATGCATATGTGTTAGGTGTTCTTCAGGTATCGGACTAGTGTAAAATTGCAAATTTTGTTTAAAAAAAGTGAAATTTTTTATTCCTCATTCTAAGTACGTGAATTCTTTGCTTTCTCTAAAAATACCTTACTTTTATTTCTACTCAAATTATTTACAATGTTATGGCTGTTTTGCGTCAAGTGTTATTAAAAATAATTAACCGGAAGTTTCACATTGTTCATTAGCTATTTCGTTGTCCAAAAGCTCTTTGAAAGTCATATCGCACGATGTTTCTACCTCGGTTATATTCCAGGAGGTGATTTATTCGGGATGTGTATTTTCCAAAGATTAGAAGAATGCGTTCCAAAAAATTTATACAGATGCAGATACTACACATTGCATTATCCTGTAAAATAAATTTGTACAAAAGCCCTGGAGTTATAACCATTTAGCTGATGATCTGATTGCATAGTATTTCCTTTCTTATGTCTTTTGTCCAACTGGATATTACATCTATGGTCAAGATGTTCCCTAAAAATTCTAAATATTTTATGGAATAAAAATTCTTGTAGGTTCCCCCCCCCATTCTGTTTCGTGAATTATTACTATTCATGTATTCTGGGGTAATCCGCAGTCTGCGAAAGAATACTTTAAATTAAAGGAAGCAGTATTTTAATGAGTTAAAATGAGTACTGGGATTGATAGAGAATACATATTGACTTTAAATTAATAATTTTTTTTATTTTCAACAAGGCCTCATAAGTGACGTTAAATATTATTTCTATACAGTATATATAAATATATTTCTATAAGAGGTATTTTCACTCAGTCATGAACATGATTTATTCAGTTTCGTAGAATTAAAATTATTAAAACGATAGTTTATACTGCATACTAATCTATAACTTTAAAAAAAATGAGCTTTCCTCACATTTTTTGAAGTTGAAGAGAGATTTGGTTTCAAGGAGAATAGTTTAGTGAGATAGATATCGTGTCTTTAAATGAAATTAGGGTATTGAGGAACTTTTTATGTTCTTAAAATGTATGTCTGATTTTTTTATGAATTAAAATCATATTTTATTAATCTTCACGTCAGTTTAAAAATTTGAATGTGGATTCAGTGGAGTTCTGCGATTAAAATTGATCGTGAACAATCTATATGAAAATCAATTGTGAAATGTGTTGACCTAAATAGATACAAAAATCAGATAATTATAAGCTATGCAATATTAAAATATTGAACAATACTTAAATATTTCGAATACTACTCAAAATGATAGGATATTTAAGAGCTATTTTCAAAAATTATTATTATTGTATGTGTGTAAAAATAAAGACATATATTTTATAAATTTACATTATAAAATTACACACACACACACACATATATATATATATATATGTAAGTAGTTTTTATATTTTGATTTGTTGATGATTTTTAGAATTATAGATTTTATTTTTGTAGATTTTATCGCTGAACTTTTTAAGCATCTTTTAATCATTGAACTCTTTTGTACTTTGGAGTTCCCAATTCAGCCTACCAAGTCGCAAAGGGGGAAGGTTGGTACCATTAAACTAGTTTAACCCCGCTTATTCGGTCCTCAGCCCGAAATTGTCTTTTAACTTGCTGGGTTCCATATTTTCATTTATTTTTTATTCTTTCAATTTTACATTTCTTTCTGGATTTTTATCTTTTTAAATATTCTAAATTATTCTTTCATAAATTTTCAGTATACATATGTTATATATATATTATACATACATACATACATATATATATATAATGCTTTATTTATCCTGTATCAACATACATTATATCAATATTCACTCCCAAAATTTAAAATAATTGAAACTGAGGGACTGACAAATATTTTCGATACTGATAAATACATTTTTCAGCTTAAATGAAGGGGGAGGGGAAACGATTTCAAAAAATAGATCAAATTTGAGATGTACATTGCTCATTTGGTCTTTTTGTATAAAAAAAATCGCTTACAAGTATTTTTCATTAATGTATATAAAACACAAATTTCTAAAAAGTACACTTTAGATCTAAATTTTATGTTTCTGGATTTGGTTTCAAATTTAAAGAAGCAAGTTTCGAGGCTTTATAAAAAGCTCGTAGTGATATGAGACATGATTTAGTCTAATATTCGCATTATTTTGTTTGATAACTTTTTAAATATATTCGTCCATAAATTGAGAACTTAACTCTAACATAATTTCGTTATTTAAAATGCAAAAAACTTTGTTTTCAGCTTTGTTCTTTTCGAATTGAACTGAAGAGAATTCAAGTCGTTTTCGGGTTATAAATGTTCGTGGCTTTGACACAGTTGCTAACAGGTGTGAGTTGTAGTCAAGTGAGATACTGCTTCGACAAGTTGGCATATAAAAAGAATTCTGTTAGGCGCACGTGAGTGACTCTTGGGAACTGGATCAAGAATTTGTATTAGACCAACTAAACACGTAAGTTCCAACTATTACAATGAAATTCTTTGTATCTATATCTAATACGCCTTATTTGTTTAATAAGTTTGTGATTGTTAGATCAGATATTATAACAGGAATAATTTAACCTCGTAATGTGGCTAGTATGTGCGTTCGAATTGTTAAGATAAATAATAACTTAGCATACTGACATTTGAACCCAGATTCAAAGGCAACAAGTATTTTTTAGAAGAAATTGACCTTTCAACAATAGACTTTACACTTTTCTTTTTCAAGAAGGAATTATGTTCGAAATAATTTACTTCGTCATAAAAATCAGTCTAATTTAATAAAGGTATATGATGTATATTTAAAATTCTCTTTTTCCTTCGATATATTTTATACAAATTATACTTTTTCATTATTTATTGTATTATTTAAAAATTAATAGTTTTGAATTTTGAAATTATTCAAATAACTTTCATTAATGCAATTAACACCAGTTATATTTCAATTTAATTTAATGAAAACTCAGATTCAGTGAAAAAATAGTTAAATATCCGTAGTTGGTTTAAAATTGAATCAACAAAATATATTTTACAAAAATTTGTATTTAGCAAGTATATTTTTACTGACTCTTAATAATTTCCGTCAACATTTGTCAAAAATTATTTCTTGACAATTTTCTTTTTATCAGATGTCACTGCTTAAACAGAGTTATAATTTTTAACGAGAAATCTCCACGAAAAAAAAAAAAAAAATTCTAGTAAAAATGAAGGCAGCATTGCTTTTGAACCATAAATATTGCTTGACAAAAATTATAGACAGAAAACTATCAAAAAAATATTATAAATTATACAGTTCTTTTTTTGAAATTTTATTAGAAAAAATAAATTATGAATATTTTTATCTTTTTAGTTCTTAAATTTAATGTGATGTAGAATGTGTATTAGGGGTTAAATTTATTGGAATTATCGGAAAACCTTTATTTTATTTTTTACAGTTAATACTAACAATTAAATTTTAGTTTAAACACACAATTCTCAAATTGTACATTTAGAACAAAAAAAGTTAATTAAATATTCACTAAGGATACCTTTTAATTTATATTTAAGAATTGCAGTTACTTTTTTATTGTTCATACATTTACCTCCGAACAAAAATTTAGGCTTACGATAAAAATTTATTTACATACAGTTACTTCAAAATTTAAATTTTACATAATTATGTAAAGTAATCATGATCGTATAGAATTTATCATATGAATTAAACATTTTAATTTGAATTCAAATTGGGAATTCATCTAAATAAATTTTTTTCTAAATTCATGAGACAAAATTGTATTATTTCTGTTTTGCATCGATTCTACCAGTGAGCAATGATATCTACAAATGAATATCACATATCCCAAACTTACTACAAAATTTACGCTGAAATATTTATCTGCTAAAAAAAACATTGCCAAAAGGCTTCTGATCAAAATTGGGAAAATCATCTAAAGAATTTCATACAAGAATCGTTTTTTTTAAGTATCTTATTACATTCACTTAAACTAGTCTTTTTTCTGATAAAATTGATGAGTAGATTTTGTGTTGATAAAAACGAATCCACGCAAACACAATTCTATTCGAAGTTACCTTCCATATTGCATAAAGTGATTTCCATACTCTATCTGAAGGGATGAGAGAATCTCCCTTCTCAGATATTTCATCTTTTGTACTCTTTCATCAGCAGACATTAGAACCCAAAGTTGATTTTTTTTTTTGCATAATTTCAATTTTATCATAAAATCAATGAAAATGGTGACACCTCAGCTTTGTAATTACAGATTTAATTCAGTTAATTTACAAAAGATGTCAGACGATAAGTAAGCAAGTTTTTCCAGCCAAAGAATATCGATTATAGAAGAGGATAATGGAAATGAGTGACCAATAAGAAATGATTGAACCTCAGACTTCAATTCAAACAAGTACATGTCACAAGAAAGCCATTTAACTTATGTGTGAAGTAGTAAAGAAACGCGAAGGCTTTCTTAGTTCTCACAAAGCGCATAGAATAAGTGGCAGGTTATAGCATGCGATTTTAAAAAAAATAATATTCTTACAGCATCACTTAAAGTAGTAAACAACTTTACAGGAATACGCTTACAAGCCAATGCTTGTCAATGAACATTGTAATGAGTCCATTCAATTTGCTTGTTGATTTTCTTTACCCTCACAATAAGACCAGAATGTCTTGTTCATTCTTCATGAGATTCATGTTCATTCTTGTTCTCCAGAATGTCTTGTTCAATGAATGTTCATTCCTCATCTTCAGTGCCTGTTTATCCTTCCTGTCATTGATTTTGCATCGTCTGATCACATACATACATAATAAGATGAGTTTATTCCATTTTTCTCCATTAGTTTATTCCATTTTCATCATTGACCATATCGGAAACATTTTTCTCCAGTTGTATAGGTTTTGAATATAGTACTTCTTTAATGCAATTCATAAAAATGTTTCTAATATAGACAAGCAATATTACAGCGTTTTCTACAATGGTCGACACTTCAAGTTAGATCACTAAATAAATCAATTTTATTCTCTTCAAAAATACACTGTCCACATCATTTGCCAAACAATCAACTCTACCCGATACTGTAGTGTTTGATAAAAGGACTAGGTCTAATTTATTTGCTGTCTTTCTCCAAGCATACATTTTGTGATATCTTTTGCATATGGTCCAATTGAATTTTCTTGTAAGTGTCTGTCCAGATCACACAATTCTATAACAAACTCGAAATGGTGCCTCAAATGCCATTTTACTATCTTCGCTTGAAGCTGACAGTAAAGAAGAGGCATTACACTTTCTATCATCTGCTAAATCTGTTTTAAAATACTCGACATGTTTATCCCTGCGTGTGTTAGGTGTTTTGTTTTAAGATGTCAATGATGAAGTGATGGTATTAATTTGTTGTTATCTAGAACTTCGTCGCAGATTTCACAAATCAGCTTCGGTTCCGATTCATTCCCAGCAAAATAAAAACACATTTGCAACTAGTCGCTCATCTTTTACTTCTCTTCTCATAATGTTCGCTAATTGTTTCTTTGTTTAGAGACAGGTGTTATGGTAGCTCACTACAAATTTTATGTATTATCACCCTGCGTTGTTTCGAAATCAGGCGCTGAAAATGTAGAATGAACAAATAACTGCTTGTCCATTAACATTTTGTCAGACTCGACTAAATTAACCATTTTTAACCATCGGTCCGTAATAAAATTACGGTATAAAAATTACTAAAAGTTATTTGTATGAGAAGAACTTTACTAAAAAATTCTACTGTAGCTAACAAATAATCGCGAGCTAAATCACATAAGGTTAACATGCATCTGTATGAACGTTTGTTAACGCGCTTATCCCGTTGTGAAAAATATCTACTTCAAGAAATTAATCTTTATGCTATTTGCTTTGCTATCCAATCAGAAACAAGCGTCACTTGATGGACAGTTTGTCTACATCATATTTGTCTAAAGTGCGGCCCAAACGTAAATTATGAAAATATTGGATTTTATATTTAGCTTTTTTAGTAGACTTAACAGAACATTTGAATGATTTAAATTTGAGACTTCAAGGAAAAAATCAATTTTTTAATAATACTTTCCAAATAATTGCAGCGTTTGAAAGAAAATTGAAATTTTGGCTTAGTCAAATAAAAGTAAAAGATTTAACACATTTCGGTGCTTGCACATAAACCTGTAAGGTGCACAAAATATGCTGCATTATTTTTTGATTTAATTTAAAAGTTTGAAAGTAGATTTCAAAATTTTTGAAAAAAATGAAGAGTATTTCAACATATTTCCTACCTTATTTTCTCTATAAATAAATAAATTGACTTCAAATGGAATGCATTGAAATGCAAAGTGACATTCAGCTGAAAGAAAAATTTGGAAATGTTTCTTTACAGGAGTTTTATAAAGATAACCTACCCCACGATAAATATCCTATTTTTCACAATCATGCTTTATTAATGTCTTCAGCTTTTGGCAGTACTTATATTTGTGAACTAAACTTGTGTACTTATATTATTTTCAAGAATGAAGCTTACAAAAATCAAAAATAGAACAAAGATCACTGACAAACATCTTGAAAATGCATTAAGAATTGCAACCTCGTCTATTGAACCTGATATCGATTTGCTTGTTCAACAAAAGCAAATTCCTCCATCTCATTAATTCGAATTTTTTCCATCTTTATGAAATACAAACTAAATGAAACGAAACTTTTTTCAAATTTAAAATAAATATGTATTTATACATATCTAATTCAAATTTTTAAGAAACTTTATTGTAAAAAGAAGTTAATTTATCTTATTAATAATACTACATAGAGTTAATTATTATTTCAATTTGTTGAAAAAATATTGTATGTGTGGCCCAGCAATTTTTTTTTGGCAACAATGTGGCTCTCAAACGGTCCTAGTTTAGACACCCATGATCTACATTGTAAAATATCACTGTAAGAAACACCCCACTTCAACTTCTTTTACAACAGCTTATATCACCTCGGTGCTCGCGGTGTGATAACGTGTTTCTCAATATTTGTCTTATTGAAGAACACTTTTATTTATATTAGTTTTTCCTTTTATAATTTTTCGAATAATTAACAGTGCAGTAAATATATGTATGTAAATTTATTGTTTTGCACTTTTTTTACGTTAGCAGTTTAAAATTCCACCATCGTAATATTATTTTTTCATACCACTTTTATACACCTAGCGAATCTCAGGGAGTTTACAAACCACCGGTTGGGAAACGCTGGTTTAGATTATAATCTAAATGTGTCTACATTTGGAGAATGCCAGGAACTCGAAATTTACTATTAGAAATTAATAATAAAATAACTACAGAAACCTAGATATGATGATATATTATATAAAAGGACGCAATCTCTGGTACTTGTTTGAAAGTCAATGTAATATACTGAGGTGCAGTCTTGCTCTTTTATTTATGAGTCTTAGACATGACTATGGATTGAACATTTTTAGGAGAAGTAGCATTCTTCTACATTTATCAGACTGGGATGAAGAATCTCTTTATATTGAATGACATACCTCGTTTATATTGTCCAGTTAAATCTCCTAATCTAAATCCAATTGGACTTTTAGAGAATTTCTTTTGAATAGCTGCTGTATCACGAAATTCTTTTCTTTTGCAAATAATAATCTTGAAGACTGTGAATTGATGGAATACTGGAATATATTTCCGTAAACTTTAATTAATAAAATAGCAATATGACTTAAGAATTCGATTTACGGGAAATCATATTTCCCATTAATGCCAAATTTCTATGTTTCTTATTCATTTATTCCTTTCTTTCCACTAAAATATCCGTTCTATGTATTATTTCAGTTATAACTGTATCATAATATATACACTTACATTTCAGTTTATATTTGTATCTGGATATTAAGCATTATCAGTTACCTCCAAAAGTTTCATTTAATTATAATTGAATAGGTTTTGAGAAATCAGTGAGGTATTTTTTTAGATGAATATAAAGATAATTTTGAACACCAGTATTCAAAGCCATGGTTTGTAGCAGCATCAGTTATGCGTTACTGATAAGGATTACTGCGATTGACACTCATGTAAACAAAATTAATAATCTTAATATTCACCAGGGATGCTAGACGTCCTGCAATAAATGAAACATCTCAGTTAAGGAATATTTATCCTGAATAAATATTTAAATGTCCCGCAAGTTAGAAATTAACATATTTTGACTATAAAATGATAAAACAATGTCGTGTTAAAAGTGATAGATGACGATTTAAAACGTGTTTCTTTCCATTTGAATATCACGTATTGTTGGAGCGGATTGAATTGAACGTACAATAGATATCTGAATAACATGATTTATTAACAGACTAAGAGCTGCTACACTTGGCTAAAAATTTCCTCAGACTGAAAATATATAGATTTATATATTACATTAGAATATTCCAGAACATTGTTCTGGTACCGTAAAAAATATTCTAGAAGGTTTTAGAAATTATTATAGGTAAAAAATTAAACATAACTTTAACGTACTGGGATTTGAACCTGGGAACTCTCTTTCTGTTGACGAGTGTTTTTTTCTCTGTGCTATCGATGCTTGTAAGCTTCGTGGCACTGCTTTCCCCATGAAAAACAGTCTCCCCCTGTTTAGGAATTCTACGGTAAGGCTCTCGTCTGGGAGCATGTCATTGATCTTGATTAGATTCGACAGGATAGTGACTATTTCGGAGGCTAGATGCATTTCCTCTGAGTTATAGCACGTCCGAAGCAGTAGAATTATCTGGAAATGGGATCTGTTCATCGGAATCATTATAGGGCTTCATTCGAAGAACGTGTATCACATCTATTCTTCGCCGTCGTGAACTGGGATCAAAGTCTTGGAACTTGATATGTTACTTGATATGTCGTAGGACTTGATAAGGGCCGAAGTCAATTTTAAGTAATTTTTTCGACTGAACTACTTTCGTAGTATGAAAATGTATACGAGGTCTCCAGGTTTATTGAAGACTATTAAGCGTTTGGAGTCATACAGCCTTCGATCTTTTTCTTGTACTTCCAAGGTTCGTAATCTTGCCAGCTGTCTAGATTCTTCGGCTCTTCATAGTAATCTAGTGGTGTTGTCTCCTTCGGTTTCTTCAGTGTGAATCGGGAATATATTTTCGAAGCTCGTCTAATCTTCCCTTCCATGCATCTAATTAAATAGTATGACCCCGGTTGGGCCCTGCTTTGCGATGTTGTATGCAAAATGTTACGAAGAGCAATATTTCATCCCAATCTTTCAGCTCGACTTCGACGTGCATAGAGAGCATGTTTGTTATAATGTCTTATTAAAGAGTTATGTCAGCCCATTAGTTTGGGAATGGTAAGCAACATTACAAAGGTGATTTAGTTCCGCAACTAGTTTCTATTAAAACACTTGCCCGCGGTCTATAATGATTACTTCTGGAGTTTCATGTTTTAAGATGATGTCTTCAAGGAGTAACTTGGCTTGGCTACTTCCGGGCTTCAGCAGTAGGTAATGCCTTCATGATGTCATAGCAGATTAAGAAAATATAGATTTATATATTACATTAGAATATTAATCAAGTTAAGTAATAAATACAGACTATGATCCATTTATGTCTCCGCAATGACTTTGGAAATCGTCCATGCAAGTCTATCCCGATTCAGTGGACTGGTGCGATTGCGGGAGGGATAAGTTCTCGTTGACCGGCCAGCTGAAGTGAAATGGCTTTCTTTCGTCGGCATTTGCGCAACATGTCGACGTTCATTGCGATAGAAGCCTGGCCAGTAGAATAGTTTCCTCGCTATCTTGTACGATCTGACAAATCCTAAGTGACCTGCTGTAGGTGTATCATAAAAATATCGGAGTATATCTTTATGTAGGTGTCTCGGAATGACCGCTAACCACATCCATCAATCTGGATCAAGGTTCTTTTTCAAAGTTCATATCTCAATTTGCCAGTAGCCGATTCGGAGGTTCATAGTCGAAAAAATGTAACACTCTTTAAACAGTCTAGTGGATCGTCCATACGTGGTAGAGGGTACACATCCTTTTTAGTGATCTGATTCAGACGATGGTAATATATGCAGAAGCACCAACTTCCATCTTTTCTCTTAACCAAGACAACTGTAGAAAAACAGGGGCTCTTAGATGACTGAATTACGCCCTTACTATAAGGTGACCAGATTTTAACATTCGAAAAGCGGGACACCATTGACGGGGGGTGGGGGGGGTGATTAAAAACTTGGTACTTAAAAAATACCTCTTACGGTATCTAAATAAATTACAGACATAAATCATCTCAATAACTTATTTGTTGACATCACTTGTGAAACTAGCTCTAGCTCGCAATACGATGTGTATCGTATGAGAGATGGTTACACAACTCAATATGCGAAGGCGTTACTTCGTGGACGAACAACAAACTCCTTACACCCTGACCTTTCTCCTCTCTAAAATTCCCCTCCGTTTTCAATTTTGTAGAAGACGTCAATGTGAACTTTAATAAGCAGTTCCTGATAATCAGTCCTCAACAATTATTCCCCTCAGGGGGCTCATCTATCTGAGATGAGTACGGGCTTCACAACCCCGAGGTACCTCAGTGATCTTTGTTTTCCTCTTCTTCTCCCCCCTCTTTTTTTCCTGTCATGTGTTTTGCTTTGGGGGGGGGGGGTTTCCGCTTGATATTTCGTGATATCGGGCGGAAAATAGTTTCAACTAACTTAAATTTATTTCTCATTAGTAATAACTCTTGTGTTAAAAAAAATATAAAAATAAAAAAAATGAATAAAAATATTTAAAAATAAAAAAAAAAATATTTGTGGTGTCTCTACTAAAACACTAAAATGCCGACGGCGTATCAATGCCGATTTCCTGCATGCCTAGCTCTGGCAATACGGGGCCCCAGTACCCCTCATGCGGAGGTACCTAGTGGGAGACCGCATGGGCGTGATTGGAAAAGGCCCTGGTTAGGGAAGGGTGTGCGAGGAGAGGAGTTGCGTGCGCCGTCGGTTACAGTTTTGGAATGTCATCCTCAAAATGTTCCCAGAGGGAGAGCCTTGGTTGCGTGTGGCTGGAAGGTGTGACCTCCTTCCCATTGCGAGAAATCCTCCTCGGCTTCGGCCTTGGACCTGTGCCTCTGCCTGGGCACGTAATGGGGCAGGTCACATTGTCCGGCTGAAACGAATCTCTCCGTCGGTTACTCGTTTCCGCATTAGGAAAGGGTGGGGAGATGGGTCTGGCGGGGACCCATCGAACTAGAAGTCTGTCCGTGAAATTTTTTTTTCTCTAAAGGCAATATGGATACAACTAAAGGAAAATCGTTTCTGGCTCCCAAAGCTATAAGAAATTCTTTAAATTTGAAAAATGAACCATGGGCTGACCGTATGGAACGTTATGATAATGCAAATGTAGAAAACTCGGACATACCTACCGAAATGATGAACTTCCGTTTCTTTTTAATAAAAAGAGATACAGAAACTTTTTCTACCATATCTCCCTTTCTGATCCAAAAGGGAATTCAGGGTATGGTAGGAACTGTTAAAGACATAAAGAAATTGCGCTCTGGGGACATCTTAGTTGAAGTGAATGATTCCAAACAAGCTCAACTTGTTATGAAGATGAAATCCTTGGGACCATATCCAGTGACAACTTCACCACATAGAAATCTAAACTACTCTCGTGGCGTGATTTCCTCAAGGGAATTGGAAAACGTGTCGGAAGAAGAGATCATGGAGAATTTGCAGGACCTGCTGGTTTGTGGTGTCCGGAGGATTACGATTAGGAGAGATGGTAAGGTGCTTAACACCCAGCACCTCATCTTGACCTTTTCGACTCCTACCCTGCCACAAACAATTCAGGCCGCATATCTCCGACTCTCCGTCCGACCATATATTCCAAACCCTTTGAGATGTTTTAATTGCCAACGATATGGCCATTCCAAGAACGCGTGTAGGGGACAATTGACGTGCGCTCGCTGTACAGCCACAGGACACGATAGTGCTTCCTGTAACGCTGCAGAGAAGTGCGTCAATTGTCAGGGAAACCACCCTGCATACTCACGTTCTTGCCCTAAGTGGACAGAAGAAAAGGAAATAGCTACGGTGAAGACACTGCAGAATATGTCGTATCCCGAGGCTCGCCGAGTAGTCGCTTCCCGTACCCCTGTACAGGGAAAAAGCTACGCAACGGCAACCCAGACTATTAAAATTTCAAAATCTACGCAATTTCCTGAACCTACCCCTATCAATAAGACTAAGCAATCTAAAAATCAAAAAGCGCAACCTACCGAAAAGACGCCTCAACCTAAGACTCTGCAATCAAAGAAAATAAATATTTTAAAAAACCCTTCCTCTGCAAGAGCTAATCAGACTAGGCCATTGGCCAGGTCAAAAGCTTTGCAGTGGCAAAAATTAAAACTTTCGGGGAAGAACAGCGTTCCTCGAAAAAAAACTAGAGTTATTGACGAGGATGCGGTGGTTTTGCACCCATCACCTGAAGATTATGACTCCATGGGGGTCCTGGAAATGGGACCTTCCACTTCCAGTGCGCCCATTTAATGGCTTTTGTTTCCTGGAACTGCCGTGGTTTACGACCCAGACTAGAGGATCTCAAATCCATTATATCTACGCACCAACCTGTCTGTGTTGCTCTTCAGGAAACTTTTCTGAAGAGTAATATGAACACCCGTGTGCGTGGATATCATTGTGTACGACGGGATGTTGATGCAGCATCACCTTCTTCTGGAGGTGTATGCATCCTGGCATCCCAAAACTGTCCTCATAACGTCGTTACACTGACCACATCGTTGCAGGCTGTGGCTGTGCGAATTCATACTCGCACATTAATCACAGTCTGCTGCATTTACCTGCCACCAAACGATGTTGTGTCACAAATGGATTTAGACCGACTAGTCGAACAGTTACCAGCTCCCTTCCTTCTGCTTGGTGATTTTAATGGACACAGCCCTCAGTGGGGGTATGATGGTACAAATTCTCGTGGTCGGCAGATCGAGCGATTGATCTCTGATCACAGTCTCTGTCTGCTGAACACCGACGAGAAAACGTATTTCCATGCTCCCACTAGGACATTTCATTCCCTTGATCTAGCCATTTGTTCACCGACACTGCTACCGTCGCTGAATTTAGAGGTTCTAAATGATCTCTATAATAGTGATCATTTCCCTCTCCTGATCTCCCAGGTTCATGGTAGTGGGGGGCGATTACGTCCCCCCACTTACCGATTCAACCGGGCAGATTGGGATATATTCACACGGTTAGCAGTTATTACCGGTACAATGGTTCAAGATCGAGATATTAATGACTCTGTCCGCAATGTCACTGCCTCTATCGTGAACGCTGCTGGTGCAGCGATACCGAAGAGTGGAACATCACAGAGGAAGATGAGTAAACCATGGTGGAATAAGGAATGTCAATCCTCCTACCGGGAACAAAAGAAATTGTGGGGTATCTTCAGACGATATCCCACAACTGAAAATCTCATAGCCTTTAAAAGGGCAAGGGCTATTGCTCGCAGAGTAAGGCGACATAGTCAGAGGGAATCATGGATCAGGTATGTCTCTTCCATCACATCGTCTACCACAAGTCAATAGTTATGGAGAAAGGTAAAAGCTGCAAACTCCCTGTATCGGGAATTTTCCATCCCGATACTGGAAACTGCAAATGCTGTGCATTCTTCACCTGTCGAAGTGGCCAATGTAATCGGCCACTCTTTTGCTAGTGTGTCAAGCTCCGATTCTTACAGCGCACAAAACATGAATACCAGCCCATCTTTAAGGAGACTGTACATTGCTCGTCCTTCCTTCATCCGGCCTTTTTCTGACAGGGTGAAGGTATTCATCGAGGAACTCAGCCTACATGACTTGGATGTTCAGCAACGAAATTTTATTAAATTTCCACCTTGGAATATTCCAAGGTTTATATATCATAACCCCTTTGCTTCTTACAGCAAGAGCACCACATGTCCCATTGTTCTCCAGAGGATCTTTGCCTTCCATCGCTGTCAGTATGAGGATTATATTCCTGTATACACGGATGGATCGAAAGGAACTGGATACGTCGGCTGTGGTGTCGTTTCAAACGACATCAGGCACAGTTACCGGCTCGACTCTTCCTGCAGTGTCTACACTGCCGAAGCAGTCGCCATCTACTGTGCCCTGAAATTAGTCGAGACATCCAGTTCTCGAAAGTTCGTTGTATATACTGACAGCAGGAGCGTCCTGGAAACATTGGTACATCTGGACGCTAGAAGTCATCCTATCGTGGTTGAAATTGCTAATATTATTTGTCAGCTTTATAGCAGGGGTTATGACATAAAATTCTGCTGGATACCTAGTCATGTAGGTATTTTAGGAAATGAACAAGCGGACTCGGCTGCACGTTCGGCAACGAATCCTCTGCAGTTTGCAGTCCCATTTGAGGACTTACGACGTCACATTTTAAATCTCATTCATCAGACATGGCAGGAATCGTGGAATTTACAGATTAATAATAAATTACACTCGGTGAAGCCGATCATCGGAGAATGGCCTGTATTTCCAATGCGAAGAGCTGATGTCAGATTGTCTCGCCTTCGCGTTGGACATACTCGTTTTACTCACAGACATCTTTTGTTTGGAGAAGATGCTCCCGAGTGTCCTTCCTGCCATGTCACTTATTCTATTCATCATATTTTAATTGACTGTCCGGTGTTTGATCATCATCGCCGGACTTTTTTTCATTCTTCTGTTTTAAAACTGTCTGACTTGGTGGGGGAAACCCCCCCACCATAATTTATTTGCTTTTTTACGACATATTGGCCTTTTACACCACATTTGATTTTTAACTTTTTATCTTTTGTGTGTTACTTGTGTTGGTCTTGTTCTTTTAATGCCTTTAAATTTTAATCGATTTTAACAAGTGTTTGGCGCAGCATAGCCTGCTTTGGCTCTTGCGCCATTAAAATCGACAATCACTCACACACTCACTCAATAATTATTTTTATTATTAAAGTTTAACATTATAATATTTACAAAAATAATGTAAAGCTCATATCCTGGTGAAATAGCTACATGGAAACCGAAAACCGTATATTCCCTTCCCGTTCTCATGCCCTTCCCTTGCTAGTCGTGCATTCTTTCTAAAAATCGGGACTTTCTTAAAACCCCACGGGACGTGGATGAATAGTTAAAAAGCGGTACGTCTGATCATCCTACCTTACTGGTATCTGCTTGTATTATGCGACGCTAGTTGGTTACACTCTATAGGCTCTTTGGCTTATAGCTTCATGGTTGCCAGTATTTATACCGTGTTTAACCGTTCCCTTCACAGCTTTGAATTTTTTACATTCGTTGAAAACTACTGAAAATTTTTGGTATATTCCAAGAAGCTTCTCTTTTTGAGTTGACATGAGATTTGGGGATAACATTTTTTTGAAATCGACTTGCTGGCCACTCTGTTTTGTCTGGAATGTAGCGTTAGATTCGGCGAGAGTAATCACGCAGTCCTCATTTAATTCTGATGCATTGCTTACGAACAATAATTCTGAGTATCGGCTTGATCATAATTCACCTTTGTCATCACACAATGTTATTATTGTAGCTGGAACCATAATTTCATTTTTCAGGGATAACCTTTTATTTCCTTGCACTATCACGTCTAAATTTTGATTTTAGCTAGAAATGGCAACAGATATTTTGGCGACAGAAAGAGCAGGTATAGTGGGATCGTTTACATCGTGTAAGGTCCAGGTTTGAAGATTTGCAGTTTCATTTACAATGTCTTCCCTCGTCAGTTCAGATCTTCCGCAGTCTATAACAGATTATGATGCCTCCAGAAAATCCTAACCAACGATGATGTCGTGACAACAATTTGGTAATACCGTAAATTCCAAAGGTTGGATTCGACCATTAATTTCAAGATGAAGTATACATTTTCCTAGCTTCATGATAATGGATATAATTTCCATTATCATAAAGCTTTCAGGATAATCTTTTCTTTTGACAGGAGCATAGCTTTCCCAAGATGGCATATGTATGCTTTCGAAATGACAGAGGAAGATGCCCTGGAGTCCACTAGAGTACGGACTGGATGATTGTCGACAATAACTTCGAGTTGATTACAGACATCTTCACAGTGAGTGGAGCTTTTTGACGGCCTCACCTCCTAGGAAGGTCGTGATCCCTAGTTTTCCTCATTGCTTCAGCTAGGTGAAGCACTGGAATGTTGATATGGTGACGGTGTTCTGAAGCGGCATGTTGAGGGTCGTCCTCGATAAGGGCTTGGTGAGGTGGCCCTGGTTACTGTTTGACTGTAGTCGGCTGGGTCCATAACATTGATTCTTGGTTCGGCGGAGTTTTGACTGTTGGTTCTGTAAGAGTTGAAAATGGCCTTGCGCTCCCTGCAGTAACGAGCGACTTGTCCCGGTCAACCACAATGGAAACAGACTGGTTTGTTGTCTGCAGTTCACCAGAGATCAGTTGTCCTAGGATCAGGTTCAATGACTGGTCTCTGCTTTTTTGCAATTGTAGAGTAAATTGGTTGGCATCTGGTTCGTGGAAGAACTTTAATCCGCTTTTTTCAGTTCGTGTGAGAGGTGATAGAGCTTCTTGCACTCTCCTCAGACAATGACTTCAATCGATTGTGGTTGTGTTCCTGGATTTTGGTATTCTGTGCAAGTATCTTACTGGAGTTCTTCTTGGACAGTTTGCCGAATTATATAGTGCCCAGATCCATTGCTTCAGTTATTAATGACATAGGGAGGACGTTAGGTAAGCGATCGAATTTCTTTCGGGTAATTCGCCTCTCTTTAATTTCTTCTAGGTACTGATACCATTTTACTAGTTCTTTCATCGTCGTGAGTTCTTTAATCAGAAAAGCTTGATAAAAATTATCCGCAATACCCTTCCTAAGATGGGACGCCTTTTCATTCTCTGGCATTTGTGGATTCATTTCATGACAGAGTCTCAGCACGTTTTGGATATTTGATTGTGTGCTTTCACCAGGCTTATGTGCCCGCCATTTAAATTCTTCCTCGGCTCTCTTCCTTGATCGTCAACTGACACCAAATGTTTTGGTGAGTTTCGATTTAAATTGTTTCCAAGATGTCAGAAGTTCTTCATTATTCTCAAGCCACTCTCGTGCTTTTCCGTCCAGGAAAAAACACACGTTTGTCAGGCATAAAATTTCAACCCATTTACTGTAAATAGCTACTCGGTCGTACTCCTTAAACTACTTGTTTGGATCTCGACCGTGATCTCCGCGAAATGCAGAGAGATTTATGACCCGTTTCACGTGACATATTAAAAGCAGGGGCTTCGCGCCAACCTCCATGTTTATCTCCTTTGATGTATTTGCTATTTTAGATGCTGTATAGAGCCCGAACTCAGGAGGAATATTTTGAAAACGTTTAATTCTTCAAAAAGCCATGCCCGGTTTCAGGATTGTACCCTCGTCTCCACCTAACTGTCAAGTAAATGTCGGAGCAAGATGTGAATTGAACACACAATTAGATATCTGCATAACGTGATTAACAGACTAAGAGCTGCTACACTAGGCTGAGAACTTCCTCAGACTGAAAATACATGAGTTTATATTTTACATTAGAATATTCCAGAGCACTATTTTGTAACTTTTCGAATATTATGGAAGGTTTTAAAAATTATAATAAAAAACAATCAAACAAAATGTATATGAATTTTTTTAATGTCAGCACTCGGTTTTGAATCCATTAAATCTTTTTATATTGACGAGCGTTTTACCTCTGCGCCATCAAACTTGCTAACTTTCTTCCCGCAGGTTTTTTGGACATTGGCTGTTGAGTTGCCCGTTAGTGGTCATGGGGAATCCTTTCGAACCTCTCGGGAATCTTAGACATAAGAGTCGGTGTAAATAGTGGATCGAAGGCGTTATTGCTGTCTGATAGTCTAAGCTAGGTATATCTCGAGGGTGCGTTTATCTCTCATTATAAAAAAATAAAATTTGTTCTCTCCTATCTGGTTAATCAGTTCAGATGATGAGGAATTGTTATTTATATAGTGTAAATCTCATTTAATTTTTGTTATAACCTGTCCTGTTAATTTTTTTTAAAGAAATGTTTTATTTAAAAAATATATTTATTCTAGCCTTCAAAATGTCAGAGCTTGAAAATAGTTTGAAAATTACGAGGGAAATAGAAGCCAGTTGATTCACAATAAAGCAGATTGGGGGGGGAGAAGATTATAGTTGGATTACTCGTGGTAGAGAGACAATGTGAGAAAAATTGCAGCAATTATTTTCATTTTTGTCCTGGGAAATCTAATTTGATTGTTTGGTTTGGTTTTGTTAACGTCGCACTAGAAGCGACATGAGGGCTATTGGCGACGGACCTCGTAATTTTGAACCTCGGTCAAGTAACGAGGACGACACCTGAGATGCCACTCCCCTCTCCTAACTTCCACACCACGCCAACGGGAGGACTTAGGGCCCCAACATATATAACGTGCATCAGCCTCGGCTACACAGCGGGTTTTTAGTGGCCCAGGCTCGAACACACGACTCAACGAAAATTACCTGCACGAGTCCGAAACCATGACCACTAGGCTACCGCCGAAATTTAATTTGAAATCTGTAGACTATGATACTTACTCAAGCTGCTTGATTTTCAAAAGGCGAAAATTAAAATTCACCGTGTTAATTAATTTTCAAGGAAGAATCAATTCTTTTTTTTTTTTTCCTTTAAAAAGAAAAGAAATATTTGATCATTCGTCTGTTTACAATTCATTCTTCAAGGAGTAAAGGAAAATTGGATCCGAATTCTCCTTTTATTAGGAAAAATACTATCTTATATTGGACATCATGTGTTGTTATGCTTGGCCATATTATTGTTTAGAACTTAATAAATAACATCAAATGTACATTTTCTTAAAACACATAACTTTATCAAACATCAAGCAGACATCATGTCATTACTACAGAAACACCACTAATATCATGCAGTTAAAAAACACAGTTAACAATATATACACAATTACATTTATCATGATATCGTCTCTTTTAAGTTATTAATCATAAAAAAACACCGTCATTTAAATAAAAGGTGGTTTACGAATACGGTCACTTCTTTGGACATTACAATCTGACCAGTTACAGTTCTGTGAATTTTTAGGATTTAAAAGTATTTCTGATTCAGTTTGAGAATTACTAATTATATCTTTAGGATCTGTTTCTATTCTAAAGGGTGTATTTGATTTTTAATATGCTTTCTATGACGTTTTAGAATTTTATCAGATTGTCTTTAACAATATACCTAGGATACAATTTATGCTTTGCGACTATTTCAGCAGGTTCCCAAGTTTTGCTTATAAAATTCAGTATTCTTACTCTCTCCTTGCTTAAGTTGAGATAATGGACGAACAGTTTTGTCATAATGGGGTTTTTGAATGTTTTGTCTTTTAATTATCTTTTCTCTAATATTAAATATTTCAGCATTTAATAATCTGTTGGAAATTGGTAATTTGGTTTTTAATCTACGATTAAACATCATTTGAAATGGCGATTGATCAAAACCTGATATTGGGGTATTTCTTTACTCTATTAATCCTGCTAAATAATCTTTTCTATCTTCCTTTGCGTTTCTGATAGTGCCTTTTGTAATTCTTACTGCTCTTTCAACCATCCCATTAATTGAGGAGTAGTGAGATCTGACAAATGCATAATTAAAATCCCAATCGTTTGCAAAATTCTTATAAATATAACTATTGAATGGTATGTTATCAGATATTACAGTATTAAATACACCAAATCTAGAGAAAATTGACTTTAATTATCACCTCATCTGCACATTGATTTGCAAGTTCAACTACTATCCACTTTGAGTAATAATCTATTACCACTAGATAACTTACATTACCAAAGTTCAATATATTAACACCTATCTTTTCAGAGTCTATGATGAATTGTATGAAGACTAAATAGCTCTTTACTATTTGCTTTTTAAAAAATTTTCCTTTATTCCACACTCTAATACTACTGTTTGTATGTTCGAGTTCATCTTTGGCCAATACACTAATTCTCTAGCCCTTTCCTTACACTTCTCTATCTCAAAATGAACTTCATAAATTAATTGTAAAACATCTTTTCTCAAACTATAAGGAACAATTAATTTTTCATTCCTAAATAACAGCCCTTCCTGAACAAACAGATCATTTTTAATTTTATAATGTTTTTTTTACACTATTATCTATGTTTTTGTAAGATTTAGGCCTTTGGCCTACTTCTTAATTTTTTTTCACAAATATTTGTATTGTGCTATTGTATTACAACTATTTGTAATTTTAATTTTTTTCACAACTATTTGTATTTCTTTAATTTTTTTCACAACTATTTGTAATTCTGTATCGATTTAAGTTTCTCTTTTAAATTGGATTAATCTCTTTCACTCATGGGTAAATGTTTTGAACTACTATGCACAATATTTAGCATTTCAAGATCATCATTCGCAGTTTCATTAACAGAACGTAATCAAGTATCAGCTAGAAACATTGGATTACCTGGTATATATTTCGTTTTGAAATCTGAAACCATTCTTTGCATTCTGAAAGAAATTTTTTACAAATTTTTTTGAAAAAATGCATTGTGTAAAACTGTAAAAAATTATTTTTAAAAGAAAAAAATGTTTCGTGCAAAAAAAGTAATACCGAAATGTTATATTTACTAATGCTCAGTTCTTTAAATTAATCCTATCATTGAAATATTACACAACTTCATGGGAATTTAGTTCCGAATCCACGATTGATCATTGCGTTGCTTTGATTGTTTTTTTTATTCACCCTGTACTCGATTGGTTTTATTAACGTCGCACTAGAAGCAACACGAGGGCTATTGGTGGTGGGCATCATAATTTTGAACCTGTGACGTCAAGTGACGAGGACGACACCTGAGCTGGCACCCCATCTTCTTACTTCCACACCCCGACAACGGGAGGACTTTGAGCCCCGACAGATTTAACGTGCATCAACCCCGGCTACACAGCGGGTCTTCACTAACCACGATGCTTGAACCCCCGACTCGACGAAAACCACTGGCTGCGAGTCCATGACCATGATAACTAGGCTACCGCGGCTCCACACCCTTTACTCGAATTATGCAGCTCTTTAAAATTTAAATCGAACTAGTAACAGAAAGTAGCTTAATTTTGTTCTTTTTTTACATGTTCTACTCTATGTTTGAAACTTTATAACAACAAATTCTTTATTGCAATTTAATCATTTTCACTCTCTTTCTTTTAAGGATTTTGAGAAGCTTTAAGAACTGCTGTATAATTTTGAGAAAACAATATGTGGCAGTTATCAAAATTTTCGCGAGCAAAATATGCATTCGTAGAAATTTTACAACTTCCGTTAACTATGGATCGGTAATGCGAAAGAGCAAATTTGCTGTTTCATTTCACCGATTTATGAAAGTGAAAATAATAATAATAACAGTAATAGAAAATTTAAAAAATTTTGCGTGCCGTGAAGAAAACAAAGAAAAAAGACGTATTTTTAGCTGTCGTATAGAGCATACAAAATTTCTATTTTTCTGAATGCACGAATAACTGTCATTTTATATTTCTAAATTCTTCCGAAGTAGAGGGATTAGGAATTCATTTTTAATGAACTAAGACATTCTTTATTTAGATAATTAATAACTAGTTAGACTTTTAATTAGATTATCTCTTTGTTGTTTTATTCATGTTTTAAACTCAAACTTTTCAGTTGCAGTTATCAAAATTCAACAATAGAATTTTTCTAATAGTAGATTGATTGATTATTTATCTACGTCGTACTCTCTTAGAAGCAACATAAGTGCTGAGGGCGATGTATGATCGTAATTTTGATCCTCGGTTAAGTGATGAGGATAACATCTGAACTGGACAATCTCTCCGAAATTCCCTACTAAGCTAACGGAAGAATTTGGAGCTTCAACAGATTTAATGTGCATCAACTTAATGGCATGAGGACTTGAACCCACGACTCGATGGAAAGAACGCCAGTCATGCGTTCGCGATCATGACTACTTGGTTACTGCGGTCACTTTCTAATAATAAGAAAAGCTTTTTTTTTTAAATTTAATTGTGATTTCTTGTTACTTTTGTGAGAAGCTACATGACAAATACAACTAAGCAATGCTTACATACATTTCACAGAATAAACAATGTACTTCGCGGAAATTAAATTTTAATTTTCAAAGGCAAATATTCTTAGCAAACTCTGTTCTATAATCCCACATCTTTTCTTCTGATGCTATAAAAACAACAGCAGATTTATTTCCTCTGTATATAGTAGATTGGTATACTATTCTAAGATTTTCAGGAATGGGCTAATTTTTATATCGTTTTTCATTCTAATGACGTGACGTAAAATTCGTTGACCAATGGACAGATGTTATTTTGGTAAGGAAGTTGATATTCGTTTGTGTTTTCCGGACGTTTAATTGATATGATTCTTTCTTCTATATTTGGTTTAGATCGACGTTCTTCAGATGAAAATGACGTAAAAGCGAGATGGGAATTTTGTTTCAAGTGCTTGTACTGATTGGATTCCATTTTGCTAATGGACAAAAACCTCCACATATAATTTTTACTGTAGCAGATGATTTAGGTAAATTCCACATTTGCTTTACTTATTAAATTGTAGATGATATTTTACGATTTAAATTATTTGATAATTGACTCTTTTTTTCTTAATAACAGTATCCTGGTCCAAATATTTATTTTTAAATAGTCTTTACAGTGCTGTTATTTTCTCCAATTGCATATTTGCTTTGATATAAAAAATATCTAATGTTTAGAATTGCAATTAAAAATGTTGTTGTACTGAAAGATGATGAAATTTGCCATTTTAAATAAAACATTGTGTTAATTGACTCTGATTAAATTGTTTTCTGTGTGTTAGCTACTTTTTTATCAATAAAAAAGTTCATATATATTTTAAATCCTTAATGAGATTGATAAATCACTCGATAGCTCCATGAAACATGTAGAAAAAAGCTCCTAGAATTTAAAAAAATTGTACAAGTATATATTGATTTTGAAGCTAGTTACATATTTTTAACAAATATCTATAAATGCGGCTGTAGGCTTCATATTAAAATTTTTTTATTCGTTTCCTATGATTTAGTAATTTTTCATTCATACCCAATGAAAATAATTTCAAATAAGAATACTGAAAAAATATGATTTTATTGTAACCCGCAGCTGTTTTATGGAATTTTAACGTTTTTTCCCTCATATCAAGTTAAATTTTATATTTTATTTCATTCTGTTACTCTGAAATAATATTTACGAATAGGTTGGAATGATGTAAGCTGGCACAATTCAAATATATTCACTCCAAACTTGGAAAGTCTTGCTCGCGAAGCAGTTATCCTAAATCAAAGCTATGTGCAGCCAGTGTGTACACCGTAAGTAAAATTTTATTATATGAATACGATTATCTTGTACTAACATTTTTACTTGTACAAATTTATTCAGAAAAAAACTCGTATCTGAAAAAATAAGTAAAGTGAAAGCAACCGAGTGCAATCAGTTTTATCTCATTATTCATGTATCGTAGTTGACCTTATTTTCAAGTAACGGGCCGTAGGTCATAAATTATAAACTTTGCTTTTGCTGATTTCATGACCTGTTAAATTATGAAAAATATATTTGTATAATATTAAACTTCGTTTATTGGGAGAAAAAATAGAATGTTCTTAGGAAATAGGCTTGAAAACATGTTCGAATGATAGTTTTAGTAAAATCCAAAGGAATGTGTTTATATTTGTAAGATTTCAGATTCCGCCCCTTATGTAAGTTAGGATAATCTACCATTGAGTCTAAACACACACATCTTAATCGATGACACTAACCTAACAAAAAGCATGTGATTGATATTTTTCAGTAAATTAACATATCATTAACGTTTTTGAATACTTTTATATTTAATAAAAATATGTGATCAAATAGTAATAAAATAAAAGGGATATGTAATAATCAAAAATATACATTTGAAATGAGAAATTGTGACACTTATTACCGCATATATATATTTTATATGGGAAATCAAACCTCATTTTCTACAAGCAGCATTCCTGATAATCTATTTATTAAACTTTCTAACATTCTGTTATTCATTTGTTTCATTTCAATTCCATATTTTATTGTTGCATATTTTGAATTTTCTTTACAAACGAAATTGAAAAAATGGCTAGTTAATAAAAGGTATTTACTTACATTTTAATATTTTTATTCTGTATGTATTGTTTTAGTCAATACAATGTCCATAATAAGAAAAAAAATTTTAAACACATCGACAATCACGAAATTCCCAAATTTTTTTCTCACTAATCCGCATTATTATACAAAATGAGAGATTGAACTTATTTTAGGTCGGCTAGGAAGAAATAAATATCATATCAGAAATTTCAAGTCAGGTGTGAAAAACCTAAGATACAATTATACTTTCTAAAATAAACTGAAGTTTATTTTTAACTTATTAAATTAGGGATGACAATAAGATCTCATTGGGCTGTTCATGATATAATTTAGTCTTTCAATGTGAAAAGATTTCGAACTTTATGGTTCTAACTAGTTTGAAAGGAATTCACATATGTAAAATTAATAGTCGCACAACTAACAGAGGACTAATTTCTTCATTCTCCCAATTAACAAATATTTATCTGTTTCTTTCATAGTAAAATGTTTTTGCATTTGAATATCCGTTCCATCAATTCATTATGTATAGTTTTTATATATATATTTGTTCCAATCACCGTAAGTTAACGTATATTTTCAAAAATGTGAGATATTTCTAAAATTTTCTAAAATCAAATAAACTACGAGGTGATAAACTGAGATAATGTTGACTGATTAAGCAAACTTATGAGTAGTATAAGTTTTCTATCTCGAGTTTATAATTAATACTAGAAAATCAATAACAAATAGTAAGATAGCGTGAAGAAGCACCTCATATGTACAAAATATGTTTTAATAATAAATGCACTATGTTTTTTTAAATATTTGATCCTTTTTAATAAGCATAACTCTTATAAAGGATTCGTTTTGGCAAATGCTATAAGTCAATCAACAACGGGATATCTTAGGAATGTCGTGAAATCATTGACTGTTTCCATAGATAAAAAAAAATCAAAATCTGAGATATTATTAATGATGAATAATATAATGAATTATATTTACTTATATACGTTACTTGTTATTTTACTTATAATATGAATTACATTTGTAGGTAATCCCACATCTAAAAATAATTAGTTTTCATGTTTTTCGTATAAATTTAAGGTATATTTTAATCAATTTGTATTTAAAATATATGAGTTGATCTCCCTAAGTATTTCTGTTTCAAAAGCATGTGTTTTTTTTCCTTTCCTAAACGTACCAAAACCTTTCTCAACCTATAACATTGGACTGACCACGGATTTTCCATTTAATTAACATTTGGGTTTACTTTCTAATTATACTTTAATTTCCAATTCCTTTCCGATCAAATTAAACATGATCTACACAGATAAGATGAACTTAAAAAGTGTAGTGAATATAATTTAAGGACATACATATGTACGTGAGGAAGAATTGAATATTAGAATTAGAATCATGAAAGATGGTAGTTGGCGTATGGTAGAAATTACAATTTAACAAGTAAAACGACGGTGATTACAAATCTTCTAGATTGATTCCAGTTCGGAGGGAGTTGAAGAACCCACACCCACCAGTATGATGGATTAAATTCTCTGGACCCCGAGTGTGCTAGAAAGCAAGAACTTTGATATTATTTCTAAATTAGAATCAGGTGTGTTGAGGCTTATAGACCAAGAGAGAACGATCCTGCATGATCATTCATAAATTGAAGAATATTGATAAAATATTTCTGTAAGTCCCGTGCGATATTTTGTGGTGCACGGTGATTTGTTGGTGCTCTCAATGAAAAAAAAATATGGAGCACTTAACCTTGCTGGGCCTTCTATCAGAAACTTGAGTTCAGCTTTGCTTTATTTCCGAAGTGCCCAGTACAATAAAAAGATCTAAAAATTAGATTAGTCAAGTGCAATAATTAAGCGTAACAGGTTTTTTTTTAAAAAAAAAAAAAATCTGGGCTTAGGAATAAAAATTTTATTGAATTTTGTAAAACGTTCCTCGAAAAAGTGAAAAAAATTAGCTGGGTTCTACAGTGGCACAAACAATTGAGGATACACCTTACTTTTACTTGATAAATCCAACTTTCAATCAAAATAACACCTTAACCAGAAGTGCAAACGAATTTTTATTCTTAGACATAACAAAAGGTTTCATTAACAGTAAAAATAAAGAAAAATCAACGACAAAATTCTAAAATAAAACTTTTTAGAGGCATTTCAAATAAACATAAGCAGATTTTTACCTCAAAAAATTGAGGATACACAAATGAAATTTTTGTTTAACTACCACTTGATTTCTTTTTGCTTGCTACTAAAGTTTGGGAAATTTTATCCTAAACTTTTTCAACTGTTATTTCTGTCTTTTGAAGTTGGTTATGAGAATATAAAGCTGTAATTTTAAATCGAAAAGGGCTCCTCGGAAAGAGACTAGTATTGATGTAAGAAAATTTATATTAAGGTTATTTAAGAAGGGAAAATCTTATCGTGAAATAGCTGAAATTGTCGGTAGAAGTCACTCATGTGTCCAGAAAATCATTGGGAAATTTAAACGCGATGGATTAATTCAAAATAAGAGTGGAAGAGGAAGGAAAAGTATTCTGAGTGATGTAGCTAAAAGGAAAATTTTAAAAGATATCAAGATTAATCCTAAACTGAGTGCAGTCAAACTAGCTGCAGAAACTTCTCGAATAATCTGCAGAAGTGTAAGTGCTGAAACTGTGAGAAATGTGATTAGACATGCTGGATATAGCAGTCGAGTAGCTAGAAAGAAACCTTTCATAAGCTTACAAAATCAGAAAAAGCGTTTGGAGTTTGCAAAAACTCATCAGTTGAAGACAGAAAACTTTTGGAAGAAAGTTATATTTAGTGATGAAAGTAAATTCAACATTTTTGGAAGCGATGGTCGTCACACCGTTTGGAGAAAGCCGAACCCCGCTTTGGATCCAAAAAATTTACGTCCTACAGTTAAACATGGTGGTGGCTCCGTCATGGTTTGGGGTTGTATGGCTGCAAATGGGGTAGGAAATTTAGTTTTTATAGATGGTATAATGGATCATAAGCTTTATATAGACATACTCCGCAACAATCTTAAAGAAAGTGCACAAAAATTGGGTTTAGATGGAAATTTTATATTTCAGCACGACAACGACCCCAAACACACGGCACGTAATGTCAAAATGTGGTGTCTTTTTCATTGTAAACAACAATTGCACACACCGCCACAGTCCCCTGACATCAATGTCATAGAAAATTTGTGGGCCACACTAGAAACAGCGGTCCAAAAACACCAGATTAGAAACAAAGCCCATTTAAAGCAAGTGTTACAAGAAGAATGGGATAAAATATCTCCAGATACCACTAAAAAATTGGTCGAATCGGTACCAAGACGTTTGGAGGACATTATAAAAGCCAAAGGACATGCAACAAAATACTGATACTGTCTATGCATGTAATATATCGAAAAAATTCCATTGGTGTATCCTTAATTTTTTGAGGTAAAGATCTGCCTATGTTTACTTCAAATATTTGTGAAACTTTTAATTTTAGATATTTTTTTGTTGATTTTCGTTATTTTTACTGTAAATTAACCCTTTTATTACGTGTAAAAGTAAAAATACGTCTTCTATTCTAGTTAATGTGTTATTTTCATTAAAAGTTGGATTTATCAAGTGAAAGTAAGGTGTATCCTCAATTGTTTGAGCCAATATATGTTTTGGAAATAATCTGGGGGTTGGGGGAGATCGGGCTAGGTGGTGACGTCCAATCAGGAGGCAGCAGCTCTAGTCGTGGTAAGAAAATGAGTTTGGTGGAGGGGGAGGGAGGTATTTCGCTGCAAGTTCAACTAAGAAACAGAGAGTGAAGTCTGATTAGTTGAGAGGTTAAGAATCGTACTCGAAAAAAATGTATAATTTTTTTACGACAAGAGTGAGAGAGTGAGTGAAAGGGAAGTTTAATGGTTCAAGACCCAAATGGGGCTATGCTGCACCAAACAAGATACAACTGTGGTCTAGAAGTTTGAAAAAATATGGGAAAGTTTGACGAGGATCGAAAATAGAGAAGGATCACTGGAGTACCCAGGGGGCACGTCACCAGTGTAGCCAAAGACAGAAAACCCCATGGGAAAGAAAAAGATCACTGGGGTGCCTAGGGGTCATGATGCCCTTACCTACATGAAGAAGGCAAGTCCCTGAGGTCCCCTGATATAATCCCCAGGGGCAGGGTGCCCGGCTATACCCCCAGACGCTGGGTACCCATTTTAGTCACCTCTTACGACATGCATGAACTACAGTGGGACTTTTCTGTCATTCCCGTTCACCACACGGGTTTTTTGCGACAAGCAGAGAGACGGAAAACCGTCTAACTTCTTGCCGCAGAAGGCAGGGAAGGATGTCGAAGCAGTTAAGCCGCAGGAGATAGGAATTTTAGGAGATTAAGAGTTCTCGGGGGGGGGGAGTAAGAGTAATGTGGTGTTCAAAAGTGAGATGATTATCAAGAAGGACGCCATGATATTTGGCAGTTTGAGACCTGGTGATCTGTTTACTTTCTAGATAGTTATAAGGGGGTTCTGTTCTTGAGGTTTTGGCAAAAAAGACGGCATGCAATAAATTAATCGGGGCCGTGGTAGCCTAGTGGTCAAGGTCGTAAAGTAGCAGCTGGCGGTTTTCGTTAAGTCGCGGGTTCGATCATTGGCCGCCAAAGACCCGCCATGTAGCCGGGGCTGATGCACATTAAATCTTTTAGGGGTCCAAAGTTCTCCCATTGGCGTGGTGTGGATGTTAGGAGAGGGGGTGCCAGCTCAGGTGTCGTCCTCGTCACTTGACCGTGGTTAAAATTACGAGGTCCGTCGCCAATAGCCCGCGTGTTGCTTCTAGTGCGACGTTAATAAAAACTAAACTAAATGCAATAAATTAATCGGTACGACACAGTCTGTTTACACTAATTCTTTAGATCCGCTACTTTTAAAACTTGGTATTTTGAGGAACCGAATTATAGAAGATAATATTTGCAATCATATTTTCATAGTTATATTTGATAAAATTATTATCCGCATTACACAAAGTTAGTCTCTAGTATTGTTTTAATTTAAATTTAATAAATTCTCGAGATTTAGCTTTTATAACCTGTATTTCATGTTATCATACAGTATGAAATTCTATTTAAAATGAGGCCGCTTCTGGTAAACTGGTACAATTAAAGTAGTAAATTGCTTTTATTTGTTTATATTACATTTTTTTCACCAAGAGTCAAATTATGTGAAATTAAACTCAACATACTTCTATAAAGATACCATTGAAAAAAAATTAAATAAAAAACAACTTAGCATTTTTATGACTAAATAACCTTGATCATAAAATGTGATGCCAATGACTTATCTGAAATATTCGAGATTAGAAAGTTTTTCATTTCTAACAGGAATCCAGAACCCCTGTTCTATATTTAATTTAAGTATGCTAAAATTTTCTACTTATTTCATAAAAGCCTAGTCGTGTAAAACAGAGTCCTTCAGAAATTTGGAAGTTTTTAAGAGTGGGATTTAAAGCACTTAATTATGTTATTCCAATTTCAAAATATTTTTTATTTTCTCTCTTTCTCAATTTTCAAAGGATTATTGATAATGAGGTCCATAAGGAATTGATATTTGAATATTTGATCGTGTTATTTGTTATCAAGTAAAAAAATATTGTCATTCATTCGGAAAAACGTGCGAGATTATTTTGCTGGTTTCCTAGATTTTGTACATGAACAATGCAGTTCCAGATGATTTTTAAATATTTTCGGGTTTTGAATCGTAAGTGGTGCTACATAAAATGTATTTAACATATTTAAATATTACATGACCTTGTTTTCATTTCTGTTGGAGTAAAAAGACTCAGTAGAACTCTTATCCCAAATTTACTGGAGATTTTCAAAAATTAACATATTAATAAGGATGCATATATATATAATGTTTTAAAATGAAAAAAAAAATCGCTTAACAACTTATGTTAAATGTAATGCCCCTTCTGGGTTTTTTCAGATATTTTTATCTGAAAAAAGAAAAGAAATGCAGAGAAAACAATTAATATTTATATTAATATAATAAGATTTATGAAACTGGGAGGTATACAACTGACAGAGTTATTCAGCTTGTGTGCACAATTCTTATTATTTTTGGTTATAATGACTTGGTATAATCTTTTCAGCCAACAGCGTATTGAACTGCTTGTAAATTTTTTTTAGTTCTAATTTTATGTATCTGTCCTTTAAATGCTTGCTTTAGTTGAATTCAATTCTAAATCGAAGATGAATTCATTTGATGTCAAAGTGCCAGATTTAACGTAAAAGTAATCAAATTTTATATGAAATTTTCATTTAAAAATATTTAGTTAACTGTTGGTTAAATAGTAGACACAGGCAAATCTGTAGCAGTTAACTTGTTTCATTCTGCACAAATTTTAAATAGTTGAAAATATACCTTCACTTTTCTACCTCATTCGGAATTTCCTATATGATGCAATTTTGCCACTGAAGAGGCTAGTTGATTTTATTAACGTCTCTCTAGAAGCAATACGGGGGCTATTGGCGACGGACCTCGTAATTCTGAATCTCGGTCAAGTGATAAGGACGACACCTGAGAGGGCCATCGTTCTCCTAACTTCTACACTCCACCAATGGGTGCACCAAGAGATTTAACGTGCATCAACCCCGGCTACAAGGCGGGTGTTTTGTGGCATCAAGGCTCGAACCCGCGACTCAACGAAACGAGTCGGCGACCATGACCAATAAGCCACCACGCCACTGAAGTGTAAGCAGATCACGATGCCCAAACATTAATCCAAAGCTCATAGACAATCAGATTTTTTCAGTTATTTTAACTTAAAACGTGTATCAGATTTGCATAATATTTTGCATAGTTTCATTTCTTGAAGCATCGGTTACATATAACGACAACGCAATCTTCTTGTTTGAAACGGCCTAAGCGTCGCGTAATATTAGATAGCAATTTATTTGTTCCGTGTTACTTCTTGTTATTCTTTCTTGTGTTTTATTGTGCAATCTTGTGTTCAATGTCAGACTAATCTTTAGTTTTTTTTTTTTTTTTTAATTATTATATTTACTTGAATTTAAAAAAATTGTTTCCTTCAATAAAAATGTGCTCACTGTAGTAAATTTAATGTTTACGATTTCCAGACTTTTATTTATTTATTTTGTAAGTGGTTTTTGAATCACTGAGAAAACGATCTCTGATTAAATTTAATTATAATTAGCATCAGTAATTTACAAGAAAACAAATGAAACTATTCACTATTCGATTTTTTTTTGTAATAAAGATGTATTCCATGTCGCGAAACAATGACTTATATCCTTCAGACAATGTACTGCTTTTTTAGAAAATTTCATAATACTTCAATAGCACCAGTCTGTTATGCGATTTTGTTACAAACATATACCTTTCACTGATTCACATTTTCATATCCTCCATGAAGTCAGAACTGCACCATTAATCTTCGTAATTTTTTGTTACCGTAAATTCTGAATCCAATACAGTTAAAATATGCTTTTCTAACTATCAAGATACATGTTCTTTCCGTTTTCGTAAATTTTTCTAAGCTCTCTATTTCTTATTTCGGCCCATTACTTGTTTTTATAATCAATCTATTTCAATATACTCTTCTCTCACTCTATCAATATGTTCATCTTTTTCATTCAGTCTCTTGTTATAGAATGTTACATTTTTATTATTATATAAAACAATGATTTAGATTTTTATTGCGAAAACAAAGCTACGAAATTAGGTGTTAGCCTTATATTTGAAATGTTTAATATATTTTTTAAAACTTTTTATGAGTTATTCTTACTCCCCAACTATTTAAATGGCTTTTGTTACATTTGTAGAACTGAAAAAAAAAAATTGTTTTATCTTTGGTTATCAAGTTAGTTGCTCAAAATACTTTTGTTCTGATATGAATAGGATAAAAGGATGACTGGTTATTTATAAATGTCGCACTTAAAAGAAAAACGGGGCTATTGGCAATGGATCTCGTAATTTTGAGCCTCAATCAAGTGACGAGGACGACACCTGAGCTGGCACTCCCCTTTCCAAGCTTCTACACCACGCCTTGGATATTCAACAAATTTGACGTGATTCAGTCCCGCTACACGATGGGTTTTTCATGGCATCAGGACTCGAGCTCACGACTCGAGGGAAACAACGCCGACCATGAACTCGCTATCATGACCACTCGGCTACCACGGCCGATAGAAAGAGCAAAGTGAATCATAATAAAAAATGTGGGCGGTGTCATAAACTCTCTAACCTCAAAATTTAAAAATAAAATAATCCGTATGTCCTAAAATAGAGCTATTTTTCCAGAGAAGTAATCTTCTTTGTGCTTAAGGAAGCCAAAAGTTATGAATATACAACCTTAACTTGTCATCAAATCAGAGAAAATAAGAATGAAAATATGCCTTAAAAGCATAAAGCAACAGCACTGAAAGTTTTGATCGATTAAAAGAAATTAAAATTTTTTAACTATCATTGTTGACATCAGGGCAATTGAAATAAGGTTTTTGAGGTAATATATAAATTATTATTTGTTTGATGGCGTAGCGTTGCCATATCTTACCATGTCCAAATAAAATTTAAAAATGTCTAACCAGCTTCTATCTATCAATTTTAAATAATCCTGATGCAAAAAAATGAAAAATCATTCAAAATCTTCTACGGTGAAAGTTTACATGTGTTCATATTCTATAAGTGTGATTATCGCATTGCTATAAATTTTACTTAAGAAATTAATTAAAAAAAAACGTAATATTAATTTGGGTTTTTAAATCATAGTTCTATACAAAAATTACTATCAAAATTATTGCCATAAAGCAAAAGATGAATTCATGAAATTTCTTTACCGCCGAAGTGAATACCTAAAAGATTCAATCATAATTACCGTTATTCTATTACATATCACTTAGATCTTTCGTTCTAATTTCTTATTTTTAGTAGCAAATTACTATTATTTTGTTATTTTTATTAATGTGAGAGTTTATACATATAGAACTGTATATTCTTTTATAATAATTAAAAAAAAATTTTTTTTAGATCTCGTGTTGCCTTTATGACTGGATATTATCCTTATCGAGTTGGACGCCAGGTATCTTTTTTTACGTAAAAAACATTCTTTAGAATTAAGTGCTATTTCACATATTGTAAAAACAGTTATTATTGTTAAAGTTCTAAGTCTCATTATTGAAATTTTAGAATCATGTTTTGAATCCTTTGGTTCCAACTGGTATTCCTCTTCGATTTTCTTTCTTGCCTGAAAAACTGAAGGAAATTGGATATAGTACTCACTTGATTGGAAAGTAAGTTATATCAACTTATTTGTTTTTAATCCGGGAAAGAAATGTAAGTTACTGTTTTTAAATGAAACTTTTAGAGATACAAACATTTTTTGTGACGTTGAGCTAATATTCGTGATTTTCTCTGCACTAACCTCGGGGAATTTTCGGTAATTTCAGTTGCATAAAATTACAATTTCTCCCCAACCCAAATGAAACGTGATTAGGTAAATTAAATGTAAATAAGTGTAGCGAATTGAATTAGAGATAGTGATATATAAATAAAATAGAATTCAAAGAAAGAGGATAACGACAGGCTATTAGTCATTAGTAAATTGGATTGAAGCATAGTAATTAATCTTTGGGACTGAAGTGATTATTTGTCTAAGAACTAAGAACTAATTGAAATAAGAAACTAATAATAATAATAAATAAGAAACTAATAATAATAATAAATAAGAAACTAATAATAATAATAATAAATAAACTAATAATAAATAAGAAACTAATAATAAGAAGAAACTAATAATAAGAAGAAACTAATAATAAGAAACTAATAAGAAGAACTAATAATGGAAAATAATAATAGAAACTAATGGCAATAAAACTAATAATAAGAAGAAACTAATAATAAGAAGAAACTAATAATAAGAAGAAACTAATAATAAGAAGAAACTAATAATAATAAATAAAGAAACTAATAATAATAAGAAGAAACTAATAATAATATTAAACTAAGAGCTAATAATAATAATAAATAAGAAACTAATAATAATAATAAATAAGAAACTAATAATAAACTAAGAAACTAATAATGAAACTAAATAATAAGAAACTAATAATAATAAGTAATAATAATAGCAATAATAAGAACTAATAATAATAAGAAGAAATAATAATAGCAAATAAAGAAACTAATAATAATAAATGAACTAATAATAATAAATAAGAGCTAATAATAATAAATAAGAAACTAATAATAATAAATAATAAACTAATAATAAATAAGAAACTAATAATAAATAAGAAACTAATAAATAAGAAACTAGTAATAATAATAATAAATAAGAAACTAGTAATAATAATAATAAATAAGAAACTAGTAATAATAATAATAAATAAGAAACTAATAATAATAATAATAAATAAGAAACTAATAATAATAATAAATAAATAAGAAACTAATAATAATAATAAATAAATAAGAAACTAATAATTTGAATAAGAAACTAAGCTACTGTTATTGAGAAGTGTTTTAAGTAAGAACGAGTGAATCAGTAAACTAAGACTATTAGTTAGTCATCATCTAGAATTGACGAAGTGAGATTCGAGATCGCGCGACTTTTTCTATTCTTTTAGGATAAATAAAGTATTTTTTCTTGCTCTTATGTATCTTCAATTAGAGTTCAGTTGTTACTAACCATTTAATTAGAAAGAAACATGGCAGCAGAATTAAATAATTGAAAGGAAGGACGTTACATCTTTAATATCGTTATTTTATAATGAAGGATTAAAATATATAATTTTAAAATTGTCTAAGTTAATGCTACATATATCCTTTTTCAAACTATTTATTAATACTTTAGCCATTTTTTATGAACCGAAATTCGAATACACATCTTTTATTAAATGTTTTTTTTTTATTTTTATTAAATAATTTTAAAATATAATCCATCTAGTTATATTCCCTGCCTAGTAACTTTATTCGTTTTTACTCGTCTGCATTTTTGCAATACAATTTTCATGCGCATATAATAAATCTATTAATACATATTGAATATTACTTATTTTATGTTTTTATTTACTTATTTTTACTCCTAATTATTTTGCGTTATAAGTTCTTTCTCAGAATTATTTCTCTTTTCAGTACATCTCAATCACTAAAATTATATTAGCAGCCAGTTCAGTCACGATTCCCGTTCATTCTCGACACTCACTTCCGAGTGTAAAGGAAGTAGAAACAGTGCAATTTTTAAAATGAGACAGTTTTTCTCTATTTTAATTTTCTCTTTCACTTTTAGTTTTTATTTTTAACAGATTTAATCTTTAAACATCGATATTCTCTTATTTTTCTACAAATAAATTTTTAAAAGAATTATAAATAAGTTTAAAAAATGTTCAAACTCCAGAAAAAAAAATCAATCGTTCAATTAACGTTCGAAATAATTTGTAATTAAAATGTTAATTGAAAAAGCAAGCTCAAATAACTTTGTAAATGGAACACTTTTTTATTTTACAAATAGTGTAAATTATTCCATCTTTTAACACCAAGAAAAACTCCTCTAGGTTATTAGAAAAATGCTGTCATTTAAAATCGAAAATAACCTTCTTTGTACTCTAAACTGATATAGAGATTTAGTAGTTCAATAATTATCCAAATTTTATTGAAATAGAAAGCTCGAAAATAACATTGGTACCCTGAGTTCTGTTATGTTTTTTTCAAGTTTAGTTCGCATGATTACAATCCTGGATTGAATTTGTTGTTCATGAAAATGAAATTCCAGGGTAAGATGAAGAAAAGGAAATTCCAGGGTAAGATGAATAGAGATAACCCCGACAATTACCTGCAAAGCAGAGAGATGTTCTATAAGCCTTGGTAATTTTTAAAAGGTAAATCCTTTAAGAATAGAGTTTAACTTGGTAATTTGATAGGAGATTAGATCACCACTCCGACTATCGCATCATAGACTATTATTGGTTCTATAACAGATAAATACCATAGTTTATAATTTTTAGAATTGAAAACTCTGAAGGAAACCCTATTAAATTTTAATGAGATATTATAAATTTTTTCTTTAAGAAATCTAATGGGGAGGGGGCTCTAGGATAGCCGCTAATCAACAAGAATACCTAAATATTTATAAATTTTAATGTAAAAATTGCTTAGTTTAAAAATTAGGTTTCGACTCAAGACGCTGCCACCACGAACTCCCTTGTTATGGATTGACGGGCATCTAAGTACAACCGAGGCAGTTTTATATCAATCGAGATCTCCAACCTTAACTGTGACAGTTGCTCACAGTAAGATTATTTAAAATATCGAAGTTACTCTCAACGTCTCTTCTGAAATTTCGAGAGGAAATAACCGCTAGATCATCCTTAAAAGCTTAAACAAAAAAGTTTTCGCAATTAATGTCTTGAACAGAATTAAAATATAAATTATACAAAGTGGTAGCAAGCAACGAACCACGAGGACAGCCTTGGGTAATTAGATGCTTTATTGTAAAATCCTTATTAGAAAAAATATGTCAATTTATTAAGTATGAATAGATCGACTATGAAAAAGATTAGAAAATGGAGATTTCTAAAAGTTTTAAATAGAACAGACCAATTCATATTGTCGAACACACCCTTAATATCGATAAAAGTAAGAGCAACATATTCTGTAGATCTTTTGCGTTTGATGTGCAAATCCAAATGGAAAATTGCGTCATCACAGTTAAAATTTTCTTTTTAACCAAATTGAAATGAGTGATGAATATTGTTTTGATGAATCCAGAAATTTATTTTATTGACAAAAACACGTTCAACAATTTTCCTTAAGGTTGGTATCAAACAAATTGGTTAGTACGATTTTACGGATGACGGGTCTTTAGCAGATTTAAATAGGAGTTCCAATTTAGCGTCTTTTAAATTATTTGGAAAATAGGAAAAATGCACACATAAATTTATAAATTTCTCTAAAAGGTTAAGAAAATTAGAAAAAATCTGCTTCCAAATTCCATAGTCTAAAAATCTGAGGCTGGGAGCATTCTCACCACCAAGATTTTTAAAAACCAATGATACCTCTTCGAGGGAAACCCCCGGAGGAAGCGAAACCTCTTCAAAATTCAAATCAAAAGTCTCCTTTGAACATATTAAATTTGAGAACGTATTAATAATGCAAATATATGCTTTGGAGAGTTATCAGACGAACCAGGAATTATGACTTCTAGGAGCCAAGAGTTCAAGGACTTGCCAAAAGTAACTCTGAACTCCAAGCCAAAGTTTTCATTATTGTTGGTGCAGAACTGCTCCCTGGCCTCGTGTTTAGCCTCAAGAATTTTCCTTTTATATAAAGATTTTAGGGTTCTTAAAATTTTTCAGAAATTTATTGGTACCGTATTTAGTTTTTAAATAAAGTTCGGAAGTATTTAAATCACATCGCAGATGTACACCCCCAAACCGTGATTGTTCAGAGATTTCAGGTCCGAAACCTCCCACCAAATAAAGAATGCTATTAGGAATCAAAGAAATACCAGAGTTGCGCTTAACTAAGTGAGCCACAAAAGTAGGACCCAATTCTGGTATATTTAAGAAGTTTAAATTATGTTGTAAGGCCAAATTGACCAGAGAACCTCCCCCCCACCCGGTGACCTCGCATTAAAGTCCCCCGCCAGGAGACATTTATGATTCGAAATATTATAAAAAGAAAGTTTCTTTAACATAATATCAAAATCACTATGAACAGAGATACATAAATTTATTAATAAAATAGAAAGGTTTTTTTTTTTTTAAATTTAAGTAAAACATCTATTGCAGGATTGATTTTATTGAAGAATTCGGGGTAAATTAATTTTTTAAAACAGTATGAGGTACTTATTTTTAAATGAGAAATATTGAATTGATCCGGGGAGGGGGTGGAATTTAAAGGATTATTAAAGTTAAGATAAGAATCTTGGATAAGTAGAATGTGTTGGACCCGAGTTCCGAAGCTACCACAAAGGCCAGGAGATGCGCAGCCCACGGGTGATTAGCATTCAGTTGCAAAATATTGATTTGATCACCTTGATTGACCTTTGGATCTAAGTTTTTGACTTGAAGGTACTGAAGTAGATGTAGGAGTTGCCAAGATTTGCGAATATGTCGATTTCATGGAGTTAACCACCGTTTCAGACGCTTTCTTGAGTATTTGAGTGGAATTTGGGAGAGGGGGGTGTCATCTCAGGTGTCATCCTCGTCACTTGACCGAGGTTCAAAATTACGAGGTGCGTCACCAATAGCCCTCGTGTTTCTTCCATTGCGACGTTAATAAAACCAAATCAAACCCCCTATTTTCCTTTCAATTCTATTATATACACTGGTGTTCAAAATTAAGAAAATTTTCCGATTTGGTCCATAATCTCTAACTAGAACTACTTGACAGATTTTAATGAAATTTCGCTTGTACGTAGGGTTGATATAATATAAAAAAAAATAATCATTCAAAAGTTATAATGCACACGCATGATCGTGCGTAACACTCATCGGAGTCACAAGGTATAAAAAAACAGTTGCAGAAGAGAGCATAAAAAAGGGTTAATAGGGGGTTATGGTCCCCTCTTCTTGATATATAGGCCTCACAACGTGATTTTATGCTGCTAATAAGGGAGTTTATGAGTTCTTGGGGCAATTGGTCCCACTCGTTCAGCAACGCTGTTTTCAGGTCCTGGATGGTTTTCGGAAGGGGTTTGAGAATTGCAAGTGATCTCCCCAGAGCGTCCCAGGCACGCTCCATAGGATTGAAGTCTGAAGATCTAGCTGGCCAATATACATCCGTTGAATATGTTCACTTTCCAGGAATTCGTCGACTAACTGAGCTATATGTTACTTCGCATTGTCATTCATTAAAAGGAAATCAGGATCAATTGCACCCCTGAAAAGACAAACATAAGGCTTCATCCCTATACCTCTCAACAGTCATAGTACCTCATTCAAAGACATAGAGGTAATTGCGGCCATCCAATATGATTGCTCATTCATCAGACATGGCAGGAATCGTGGAGTCTCCAGATTAATAATAAATTACACTTGGTGAAGCCGATCATTTGAGAATGGCCTGTTTTTCCAATGCGAAGAGCAGATGTCAGATTGACTCGCCTTCGCATTGGACATACTCGATTTACTCACAAATATCTTTTGTTTGGAGAAGATGCTCCCGAGTGTCCTTCCTGCCATGTCCCTTACTCTATTCATCATATTTTAATTGATTGTCCGGTGTTTGATCATCATCGTCTGACTTTTTTTCATTCATCAGTTTTAAACCTGTCTAACTTGGTGGGGGAAACCCCCCACCATAACTTATTTGCTTTTTAAAAACATATTGGCCTTTTACACCAAATTTGATTTTTAACCTTTTCTTATTTTTCACTGTGTGTTTGATTAATATTTTTAAATTGTTTTTACTCTAAAATAATTTAACAAGTGTTTGGCGCAGCATAGCCTGCTTTGGCTCTTGCGCCATTAAACCCTGCAGTCACTCACACTCACTCACCATCCAACATGATGCCTGACCAAACCATCAAGCCTCCGCTGCCGTAATGATTGATTTCTCGGACAATGGAGGGCAGGTAGTGGATCCCTGGTTCTCTCCAAATGAAAGTACGGCGAGAATCATTTGTTAGACTGAACGAGGAAGAACCCATTGATTCATGCTCCAATCTGTACGATCTCTGCATCATTTTAAGAGGTCTCTCCTGTTCGCAGAACTGAGCGGGACGCAAACAATGGGTCTTCTTGCAAACACTACTCTCTCGTGAAGACTTCTGGAAACAGTGACCCTCAAAACTCGGGTACCTGTGGCCGTGTCTACTCATGAGAGACATGAAAAATTGTAGCATCCCTGTTACGCCTAATGGACAAATGGCGTTCTTTTCTGACTGTCGTGACTTTTGGACGACCTCTTCCAGGCTTTCTCGTGACGGATCTGGTATCCTAAAACTATTTTCTTAAGCTGGACAAAACGCTGGTCGTTAAAACGAATTCTCTGCAAATCTGGATTTCAGACTGACTTGCTTCTAGCCTACCCACAATTCGCCATCTCATTCCTTCATCTAAACGTTGGTGCTAACTCAGTTTCATTGTTTTAATTTAAGCAATTGCTGCAAAAAAACACACCAAGGAATTCGATGAAATGTGCTAGCGAACGAAATGTGGATTTTGGCACGTGCGCATATTAATCCTGTTTTTCGAATAGTTCCACTTCACACACATGTATACGCTTGCACATTCGACGTACAAGATTTGCATCTTTATTTCGATTGCAGTATTTTCACATTTCGTTTAATTATTTTCAAGAAATTTAACAAAATATACAATCTCTCTTAATTTTGAACGCCAGTATATATATATATATATATATATATATATCACTATGTCTAGTTCAATTCACTATACTTTTTATCGTTGTTTAATTTATCGGGTTGTCCAGAAAGTTTGTGCCGTTAGCGAAGAAAAATTTAAACGCAACGCATTTAAATTTAGGTAAATATTTATTAAATTATATAATCGCCATTCTATTCACAACTTTTCTGCGTCTTTCAGGCAACTTGAAAATTGCATCATTCCGGGACCTCTGAGGTTTATCGACGAAAAATTGTTCTACATGATTTATTATCTCGACCAAAGAATTGGAATTTTTTTTCCATTGAGAGAATTTTGCAATGATCGAAATAGGTGGAAATCTTTAAGTCCAAGGTCTGGTGAATTTGGGGTAGGAAATTCTAATCAAACTAACAACTTTCGTCGAGTTGTCAAAAACGCATGACGCCCCGCATTGTCTTGATGAAACACGACGTCTTTTCAATTCGCTGTTTGTGTACATTTTTGTTCAGTTTCTATCTTTAATTCATCTAATTGGGAACAAAACTTTTCTGAAATTATCGTCTCGTTGTTTGGTAAAAGCTCATTAAGATAGGATTCCTTTCCAAACCTACCAGACATACAGCATCACCTTCAAGTGGCCGCGGTAGCCTAGTGGTCACGCCCGCGAACTCGTGGTTGGAGGTTTTCGTCGAGTCGCGGGTTCGAGCCTTGATGCTACAAAGAGCCACCGTGTAGCCGGGTCTGATGATTGTTAAATCTATTGGGACTCAAAGTCCCACAGTGTCGTGGTGTGGAAGCAAGGAGACGGGGTGCCAGATCAGTTGTCGTCCTCGTCACTTGACCGAGGTTCAAAATTACGAGGTCCGTCGCCAATAGCCCTCGTGTTGCTCCTACCGTGTAGCCAAAATAAAACCAAAAAAAAAAATAATAAAACCTTCTACTGTTAATAAAACCAAACCAAAGCCCTAAACGATGAATATCTTGTTTGACGTTTATGTAGCATTTTTGTTTTTCAGGTAAAAGAAAAGCATTAAATGCTTAAAATGCATTTTATTTATTTATTTTTATTTTCAAAGGCAAATAAAACTGACAAAAATTAACGAATCGTAACCAAATTTTTTCCAAATATGCCTTAAGAACTGTCTTTTACGGAAATGTACTCATGTCATTGGAGTTCGTTCTGATATATTGAAAAATGTCCTTACGCTATTTATCGGGGGGAGGGGGGGATCGGCACCGTAGCTTTTCGGACAACCCAATAACTAATCACGTTTCATTTTGTTTGTGAAAATATTGTAGTTTATGCAGCTGAAATTACCTAAAAGTCCCCAAAGTAAGAAAAGAGAAAATCGCGGATAGTTCCAACTTCCCCCAGTCACTGGAAAATAAGATGCGCATATGAATTAAAATTTCTTTTATTCTGATCTTGGATGAGCTTTAAAAAATGGCACTATTTTATTATACTTTTTTCTTATCGAAATCTCTCTATCAATAACTGATTCATGAGATTTTGATGAACATAAAGAGTGTGTAAATTTGAGTTAATTCTAATCTCGTGAAATTTGTAGTGGAATTAAATTTTTTTATTGTTTTGATTCATTAGATGGCACTTAGGCTTCTGTAATTTTTCGTACACTCCAACTCAACGTGGCTTCGATTCCTTTTTTGGGTTCTACACTGGGGCTCTGGATTACTTCAGTCATACAAGAAATTCAAAACCAAGAGGACCAAATTCTAAATGTAAGAAGAATTAATCAAATAAAATAAATAATAACAATTCAAAAGTTTTATAGATATTTATTTCAAGGAAAAAAAAAATCTATTTCAGGGAATGAAGCTGACTCAGAAATCGGTTATGATTTCCGAAATAATTCCAGATTATCTCGGAAACATAATGGAGTATATTCTACGGTAAGTACGAACATACTTCAATTTTAAAAGTAATTACATAATTTTAAAATGCATGTTACGCTTAACATAACAATTCAAGTGGTTTAAGTTTTTCCAAATGAAAAAAAAGTTCCCAGACAATTTAATTTATTCTTCATTTCCATCAAGTAATTTAACAGAAGCTCATCAGAATTATTTTAACTTTCATTCATTATTATGGCCGTGGTAGACTAGAAGTCATGATCGAGGACTCGTGGATGGCGTTGTTTTCATCGAGTCGTGAGTTTTATCCCTAATACCACTTCTTTCCGATGTATATCACAGCTGATGCACTTTACACCTGGTCGAGATCCTAAGTGATCCCTAGTCGAGATCCTAAGTCGGTTGGTGAGGTGTGGAAATTTGGAAAGGGAAATACCAGCTTGGAAGATGTCCTCATCACTTGACAAAGGTTCAAAATCACGAGGTCCATCGCCAATACTCCTCGTGTTGCATCTCAGTGCAACATTAATGAGCAATCACTTTTTGTTTGTCAGAAAGAAATATATTTATCATTATCTTCGGGATATGAGTGACTCAAATTGATAACTAAACTGCTATGAATTGTAAAACGTTTATATGCACTCATTGCCATAAGAATTTGCTCACCAAAAAGTAACTGTGGGATTGTTACAAAACTTGGCAAGAAGATACGTGTCAGACAGATATGTAAATGATTAGAAATGCAGCGAGATTGCGCATTGTCTAATGCCACCAGAGGGCATTAAAATTCATGCTCTTTGAATTATAAAACAGGTAAGTAGAGCTCGTTTGAGAGAATTTAATCTGTCGCAGAGGGACGCTTTTTAACTAGAAATGCCATTACGTCGCCATCGGAGACAATATGAGTAACTGTCAGAGTTCGAGAGGGGAAGAATCATTCGGATGGTGGAAACTGGATGGTCAGCTCGACGAGTAGCTCGCCACCTAGGCCGTTCTGATTTTACTATGAGGAGGTGTTGGGGCAAGTGGACAAGAGAGAGATCTGTTACACGGCGACCAGGTTCAGGACGCCCTCAACAGACCAATTGTCGAGAAAACTGTCGCACACGACAAGCAAGCGTAGCGCTATCTATCTCACAGTCCACCCTCCATACAAAGGCAGCACCTTCACTACGAGCTTCTGTGTCAATCCATGCCATCATAAAACGCTTGGCTGAAGGACAGTTGCTATCGCGGTGGCCATTACTTGTACTACCATTGACACCTACTCACAGTCGCCTCCGCTAGGAATGGTGTCACGATTGAAGGGATTGGACTGCAACCGAATTGAAAAAGTTCGTCTTTAGCGATAAATCTAATTTCGGTTTGGACAGAGATGACCATGTACGAGTGTGGAGGCCCCTTGGTGAGCGTCTCAATTCTGCCTTCGCTGCCCCCGCTCTCACGAATGGTGTGATGGTTTGAGGTGCCATCGAATACGATACACGGTCACCCCCTTATATTCATCCATGGCACCATGACAGCCCAGAATTACTTTCGTGACATTCTTCAGCCACATGTGTTGACACTCATGGAAAGGCTCTCAGGAGCCATTTTTCAACAAAACAATGCTTGCTCACACACAACAAGGGTTTCTCAGGACTACCTCCGTTACATTTTCACCTTTCCCTGACCTGCTCGATCTCCAGATTTGACCTCGATCGTGCATATTTGGAATAATTTAGGACGGTAAGTTGGACAGCCTTCGAGTTTGGTCGAATTAAAGGCGCGTTTTCAGCATCTATGGAATGAGAAGTCACACGACATCATACGAGATTTGTATGCCTCAATGCCATACCTTATCACATCATGCATTCATGCTAAATGTGTGGCCCAACAGGGTACTAAAACCTCCATTCATTTGTAATTTTTCCTACAATAAATGATGATTTTGCTTTGATTTTGTAATCACTTACATCAACATTGCACTTACGTATGTAAAATTTCGTTTTATTCTGACAATTCTTTCTCGGTGCGTAACTTTTTTATGGCAATGGGTGTATATTATGCGATTCCATATAATATATTTATTAAAACTTTAACTTAATGTTTCTTTAGCAAAAAATCTTGAGAATATTAAAATTAGTTCTTTTTGTTATTTAAAAAAGTCACCTAGTTCAAATGTAATTGTCCATTTTTGTGAGTTCAGTAGATTTAAATAAATTGGATAAGAGAGAGTCAAGGAATTCATTATTCAATGAATCGAGGAGAGATAAGTATGAATGTTTGAATTCTAAGAAAACAAATCAATGAAGTGAAATAGAGACTTCATATCAGAAGCTTTAATCAATTACCTAGAAAAAACCATCTCACTCAGTTACATTTGAAATGATAGTTTTTAGAACCTTCACTTGCTGTTTCATAACCTCCGATGTGTTTTAGCAAGCAACTAAAAGACTTAAAAATCTGAAATTAGAACAATTTTTTTCAAAATGTGACAATAATAATAGAAGATAATAAAAGCTATATAACACATCGATCAATAACTCCCGAGTCTAACATTGAAAACAACATTTTTTTTGCAAATTTTTTTTTATTCATCAACATAACACCTTTTGTTAATCACCTTTTAGGGTGATACAATCGTTCCAACGCTTTTCCAAATCTTTTTTTTTTTTTTT